>CAKAOI010049468.1:214769-254992 GCA_916701655.1 Sebastiscus albofasciatus
CATTGACCTGGAATGGTCAAGGTTAGGCATCGACCACAAATAGTTAAGGTTAGGCATCGACCTGGATTAGTTAAGGTTAGGCATTGACCTGGAATGGTCAAGGTTAGGCATCGACCACAAATAGTTAAGGTTAGGCATCGACCTGGATTAGTTAAGGTTAGGCATTGACCTGGATTAGTTAAGGGGAGGCATTGACCTGGAATGGTTGAGGTTAGGCATTGACCTGTATTAGTTAAGGTGAGGCATTGACCTGGAATGGTTGAGGGTAGGCATTGACCGTGAATGGTCAAGGCTAGGCATCGACCACGAATAGTTAAGGTTATGCATTGATCTTGAATAGCTAAAGTTAGGCATCGAACTTGAATGGTTAAGGGGATAGGCCATTGGGCGAGAGCTTTTTGCAAGTTTTCACAATTTGCCCTCTAGAAAGTAATGTAATATAATGAGAAAGTGTTCTCCAACTGCTTGGTATTTCCTCAACTGATCTCAACATGGCTGCCGGGTCACAAACTTTCTCATTTTACAGCTAAACGGTTCACTACAAGATGTTTCTGAAAATATTTGAGGCAAGAAATAGGCATTACAGTAACAGAATATTATTAGTATAGAATACTAGTTTGATTGGAGTTCGCGATTGATTGACAGCTGCTCAGAGACGACAGGCTCCAGCTCGGCTCTGATTGGTTTTGTTTTTCATCGTTTTCATCTTATAGAAATAACTTTTTTTAATCATATTTGCTCCAATTCTATACCCACTGCAGCTTTAATGTAACGGGGCATCTTCCAATATCATTGTTCTTGTTTGATGAATAGGTTGTGGAAACAGTAAAACAGTCTTCTGTCAGGGCAGGAAGTATGCTATCCATCCCGCACTTCCTCCCACACACTTGTCACTCACCTTGATGGGCTGTCTACCTTAAAAAACGGTGTCTGGCCCGAGGCTGAGCTAACTGCCTCCCCCCGAGGGTAAGGACAAAACAAACAAACGGGATTTTCACATGAACACACAGACTTAAATTGATAAATAATACATCCCTTTGCTCCTTTTTTTGTTGTTTCGACATCAAAGGATCTCATGTTGTAACATGGAGTAAGCAAACCTGTGGGATCAACTCCTGGAAAGTTGAAACTTTTTTCAAAATAAGCCATAAAAACCAGAACTCAGAGTTCTAGCTCTCTGGTTAAATTGGAGGAGGCAGCATGAGTCTCTGTCCAGCTTGCTGTGGAATTAGTGCAGGCCTGGCTCTCTGAGTCCTAATCAACAGCTTTTCATTAAAGAGTCCAAGATGCTACTTTGATGTTGCCAACAACGCAGAAAATGAAAAAGCTTGGTTTTGTCCTGATTGGAGCATCCTCCCTCTTAAATTACGCAACCGCAGGATCTTGTTTGTTGCTATTATTTGACCGTGTTGCCGGCCATGATGAGTGGACTGGACGGTATTTGCATTCCCCTTGAGCTCCAAGCTAAATCCTCTCTCTCTGTGCCAGATTCTGTTGTAGAAGAGGTCTAGCGTTCAATATCGAAGCTGGCCAGCTGTGTTATTGGCAACTTGTCATTTCTGTCCACCTTTGTCCGTCTTACATTTAAGGCGTGTAGCGGGCATTACGGTGACAGTAACAGCGAGCGGACAGGATTCAGTGTTCTTGTTCAAGGACACGGAGGATAACTCTTGGAGAAAATGGCTGTTGTGGGAGATCGAAACATTGACTTTACAATAATGACCATTACATCTACAGCCATGGGTAACCTCCATCTCACCTTACCTTTCTTTCTGCCTCTCTCTCTGTCTCATTCGCTTGCTTTATCTATTCCTGTAACGGCAGATACTTTACCTGCAAGCTCTGTACCTTTTTTAAAATTTCATTTGGCCTCAACTGAAAGTGAGAAAAAACCTGACAACTCTCAAGGACAAACAAGACACAACAATCGAATGAAAAAGTTAATTACTTCATCATCCTTGACTGTTCTTAAAAAGTTGGCAGGACTTTGGAAACTCAGTTATAGTGACGTATAAACCATGAACTTTATATAAAGATGGACGACATGACAGCTCCCCATTTGCAACTTTTTATCAGACATAGTCTTGATTAGAAGCAGCTATATTACGGAACTGTCTGTGGCAAGAGTGGTGTAAAAACGCTGCTTTATTTCATGTATGTATCATAACAACGGCTTGTACACTCACCGGCCACTTTATTAGGCACACCTGTTCAATTGCTTGTTAACACAAATAGCTAATCAGCCAATCACATGGCAGCAACTCAATGCATTTAGGCATCTAGAGGTGGTGAAGACGACTTGCTGAAGTTCAAACCGAGCATCAGAATGGGGAAGAAAGGGGATTTAAGTGACTTTGAACGTGGCATGGTTGTTGGTGCCAGACAGGCTGGTCTGAGTATTTCAAAAACTGCTGATCTACTGGGATTTTCACACACAACCATCTCTAGGGTTTACAGAGAACGGTCCGAAAAAGAGAAAATATCCAGTGAGCAGCAGTTGTGTGGACGGAAATGCCTTGTTGTGATGTCAGAGGTCAGAGGAGAATGGGCAGAGTGGTTGGAGATGATAGAAAGGCAACAGTAATTCAAATAACCACTCGTTACAACCAAGGTATGCAGAATACCATCTCTGAATGCACAACACGTCCAACCTTGAAGCAGACGGGCTACAGCAGCAGAAGACCACCCGGTACTAGCAAGGTGTACCTAATAAAGTGGCCGGTGAGTGTATATCTGCAGTCCTCGGCCTTCTGGTTTCTATTCATGAATGACAAATACAGACTACCGCCGCCTGCTGGTGTGGAGAGTTATTACATCTCACTCAGGCGCAGAACATCCGTGCTAACTGGCCATTGACTGTAGTCTTCGCGGTGTGTTCAGGTGCAACTTGTCGGCCAAAACAAAGGCGACGTGAGGCGACGCAACAGGCGGCCTTCGTCGCCGCTACCTCTCTGATGTCAGGTTGGTGCGTCCCTGTGTCAATGCAGTGCCTTCCTGTATTCCAGGCAGCAATGTCATTATTTTTAGCATCAAGTAAATTCCACATTATAGCATTTGATATGAAATAAAATGAAATAATAATAAAGATTATCCAGTAAGGGGCCAAATGAACACACCACGCAATGATGACTTTCATGAAATAAGCCGATTAAGAAACTATAATTGGAAACGCGGCGGAGCTTTAATGCCTATTTGATCTAAGTAACGTTTCACCTATAGAATGATCAAATTGTTTACAGGAATGACGACTGCCTGCTGAGGGTGCCAATTCACAAATAATACCGAGGTCAGAAAACTCTTCATACAATAATACAAATATAAAGCCTATAATCTATGAGCACTGTACAACAAAGACAGCTTTCTGTCTGCATATGGAGGGCAGTCGTTTGGCATTAGGTGATTTCATCTTATACCATGTGAGGAACTTGTGGCACAACACTGAATCAGAGCCTTGTTGTGTGAGCTCAGTGTTCATATTTTCTTACAGGGTACGTGGCCCGTCACTTCAAACCCTCTGGCGCTGCCTCTCTGACAGCTACAAAACACGAGCATGTATCGTTTTCTAAAAAATCGTTGCCAAGAATGAGGCCACAATAAATCAAAATACAATAGAAGTGCATCACTGTGTTTGTACAGTAAATTAAAGTGTGGCTCACTTTTTCTACATCCTGCCAAGTAGACAGAAAAAAAGACACTGGGAATGAGTGTGTATATAAACTCCTTTGAGCTCAGCAACATCTCCAATATTTGATCACTTACAAGTACAGTACATAGACATACATTTTGCTGTGATTCAAAGTACACATTTCATTTGAAACACATTTGCTGTTTTAAAAGCAGCTGCTACACCCTGTTAATCCTTGTATCAACTCAGCCAGTTTCAGACCCTCAAGAATCATTTCAGTTCAGTAGGCTAAATAAAAGCAAGCAGTGCACAATTCACTGCACTGATTCAGGGCTGGCGCTGAAAAGCAAGTAGCTCGACAGATCAACACAAAGCTGTTTTTTGTCTCCTTATTGCAAGGTCACTCTTGAATACGTTTTATTTCAAACATAATTGATGGGGCGGCCGTGGCTCAGGGGGCAGAGCAGGTCGTTCCGTTAATCACAAGGTCGGCGGTTTGATCCCCGGCTCCTCGTGTCTGCACGTCGAAGTGTCCTTGAGCGAGACACTGAACCCCAAGATGCTCCTCGGGCGCTTCACAGCCGCCCACTGCTCCTAATGCTGATGGGTTAAACGCAGAGGTCAAATGTAGATATTTAGTTAAAAGAATAGTTTTCCATTTTGGGAAATACACTTATTTTCTTTCTTATTGAGATTTTGGTGAGAAGATACCAGTCGTCCTTAAGGTTAAGAGCGAATTGGGGTTCAGAGTCTCGCTCAGGGACATTTGGCCATGTAGACAGTAGGAGCCAACCTACTATAGTGCCAACCTTGTGTTTAAAGGACGACCTGCTTTACCCACTGAGCTACCCCGTCGTGGTACGTGTTCACAGCGGCGTTTTTTATCGTGAGGGATTTCCTTGCTTCCCAGCAATGGACGCTAGATAGGCTGCCACTAGACACAAGGCACTAGGCACCTGATTGGATGAACGCTTTCCCGCGTGGGCTGCTGCTCCCAGCTCTCAAACCGGAACCAACATGACGGCTAGTTTGGAAAATTTCTTCTCTTATATCACGAAAATAGTTCACCAAAATGTGTTTCTGAAAATATTTTATGCAAGAAATAAGCCATGCAGTTAAATCTGTCTTTATTTTTGAATGGACAATGCTAAGTTTAAAAGTTTCTCGGGGGTTTCCAGGGGCGACGAGTCCTGTCGGATGCTCGTGATTTGCATAAAGTAAGCTAGACCTCAACTTTATGTAAATGAGGAGCAGGCGACGTGACGGTCCGTCTCTCGAATTGCACCACCACGCTACCAGAATGCATTGCACGGCTGCTTACATAGACAATGAATGGGAAGCGTGGAAAGGACGCAGGTTGTGGACATGTACGGGGCGGCTCAGGTTGCCAGGCAACCAGTGGTGTCTCCGGGAAGAGATAGTGTAGCACATTACCCCCTGTAAAACCACAGCTTGTTGTTGTGTTCGGATTAAACGAACAAGATATAATGTGTTAATTAATTAGTGAGCTTTAGAGGTGCTGGTATGCAGATTTTGTTACCTTTGGAGAGCTAGCTGTTTCCCCTTGTTTCCAGTCTTTATGCTAAGCTAAGCTAACAAGCTGCTAGTTATAGCTTCATATTTAACATTGTACCAATCTTCTTTTGTAACTCTTGACAGGAAAAGTAAATAAGCATATTTCTCTAAATGTCTAAAAATATTCCTGTATTTTTATAAGTATAAATAGTGTTACTTTTGCATTAGTTTGTATGAGTCACCACTTATTTTTCATGGTAACAAACTCCATTTAAACTTTTTCATTACGACCACATTTGTCATCTGTAAAGTGGAGACTAATTTACCTCCATGTATATATGCTGCATCTATTAATACAACTATAAGTTCGATTATATTCTGGGCAGAAAATGAATTCTCTTTTGGATTTTATCCATGGTGGTTTGTGCATTACAAAATTCATCAGTCACTTCCATTATTCTAGCAGCCAAACTAATTTTGTGCTTTAAGTGAACCTCCATATGCTGGTCTGGGTACCTGCCAAGATGGCCGATAGAAGTAGACGAAGCTTAACAACCGCAGTCAAAATTATTTACTAGCTTTTATTGGCTGTTGGCTCACATTACTTTGCCACACTGATTGTGTGCGATGTACTTTGTGTGGGATGGAATTGGAAAGAATACGAAAACACACACTTTGCATCACTATGCAAACTAAAACCTGCCAACAATATCCTGCCATCCCTCTCTGTGTGTGTTTTGTTCTATTTCTTGTCCTATCTATCTTGTCTCCTCCTGCAATCCCACATTTATAATCCTTTGTTCTCTGCAAAGAACTCTGTGACAAGCCTGTTTATGAAAAGCACGTTATAAATAAATTTGTCTGACACCGATATCTTCGGAATAATTTAGTAACCCATTTAAATCAGCTAGTGACCTAACTGAGGATGCATGCGCCAGTTTTTGAGGAATGCCAAAGCAGAAAAGTTGAAGCTTGAAGGAAAACAATTTTCCCTCTGACAGCAGCAGCAGCAGCAGCCTTTGGCTCCATTTGGGACACTATTTCATCCAAATTTCATCACAAATCATCATGACAGAAGATGCAATGCTTAGACATCCCTCATATACCCTATTATTATTACCATGTTCTCTGCGTTTTCTGTTTCAGAAATCACCCCACAGATCACCACAATCAATCCTCTCCTCTCCAAAGTTTACTGTAATCCTATCAATCTATTACTTGCCAAAATCGTCTATTACATCAACCTTCAATTTCAGTTTAAAAGCAAACCATGATCATAGCGTTCTGGAGAACCTCGGGGTCAGACGTACAAGTTTGTTTAAGATGACGGTTTGATCTGGTTTAGATTTCTCCGTTCTTACATCTGAATTTCACCGCAAATTAACACCACAGAAGGCCGAATAGATGGATGAAGCGAATAAATAAATGGAGGAGTTGAGGGAGGGATTAATAAAAGAGAAGCTGGCGTTGTTATGGGGAGTGTCAGTCTGCGAGTGACTCAGCCTGGGAGCTTCCCAAATCACTTTGTTTGGAAAGTGATAAGACAACTAATACGATCGTCTTGGTTTTGTTTGCATGTGTGTGTGTTTACATAGACAACAGTATTGTATTGCTTGTTTTTACACATTTTTATTGTGTGTTATGCCTAAATGTAAATTCATAAATTGTGTTTGTGTATTAGTGTTTCTAACAGATGGACAGACACCTCTAAAGCCGGGCATACACTGTACATTGAGAAATGTTGTTGTGTAATTCCTGCTCCTACTTGCAGCGATAGTCGGTGTTACCAATGTTACACAATGGTTGGGCATACACCGCTTACATTACGTGCCCACCGGCCCCACCGTTGTTTAGCTTTTTTTTTATAGAAATAAAGCCCCTATTTAGTTAATTTTGGTGTATCAGTGCCATGTAGCCTGATCAATACATAGTCGGACGACGAACGCTATAAACTGAAAGTGAAAGTGTCTCCTCCATGCTGAGTCTCAGCACAGAGGAGAGTTGACAGACGATGGCGGAGGATTTGGTTGTCAAAAAGGAGTAAGCAAAAGTGGCTAATTGGCAATATTTCGTATTTAAACCCAATGCTATCAGGGAACCATAAGGGTAATGAGGTAATCGCCGTGCGGAGGATGGAACGGTCACAGCCGATGTATGTGGCGCAGCGTCGCTGGGTGGATACCTGCGGCCCCGCAGTGAAAGCTCGACCAGAGAGGCCAGACACACAGCCATCCGACGGTAAAGATCAAAGTAAGCTCTCCACACATATCGAGCGTCATCTTCTCTTGTAAAAAGTCAGGTGTAATCGGTAACATCGGTGTTGTCACCAGTTTATTAACCGGTGGGAAAATGTCCTCACTGTGACATCCCTACTCCTACTGTACGAGTAGATTGTTGTGATGTAAAGCCAAACCTCATGATTTATGTGCTCACACTGTACAGTCCGATCGTCAGCCATGACGATACGTGTAAAATAAAATAAAAAAGAAACATGGTTTGTCGGCCCATGAAGGCCATTCTGGCTGTTGTCAGTTGTCAATAAAGATTTGTTTGAAAACTCTGAAGCAGGTAAAGTTTGTTTGCTTAACAGAAGTCTGTACGGGTCACACAATGCCAACAAGGCAGAACAGCCCAGTCACACTGCAGGTTGTGAAATAGTCACGCAATGAAACCCAAACCGCGATCCTTTCCTAAGCCTAACTAAGTAGTTTGTTGCCTAAGCCTATCCAAGTCAATCTATTCGTAAACGGCGTAGATGGACTCGCAGGTGGCTAGGAAGACGTGGACAGTATGGCTTGTCCATCTTGCAGAGAGAATTGGAGACAATCTAGCTATGTTTTACTATATCTATTGTACATTGTTATCTTGATAGCTAAGCTATTGTAAATAAAGCAGAAATAAGGCACTGACGTTGGGGAATCGGCTTGTGGCTCTGCTTCAACTGTGCGACAGCTTGTGGATGGCCGACCAAAATTTCTGACATGTGAGAAATTGATCCGACTATCTGACGGCCGGTCAGGAGGAGTTAATCGGTCCTCGGTCCCCCCTTTACACTGCACGGCAAACAACGCCAGATGAAGCTGAAATTTGATCCAACTCTGAAATGAATACAGTGTATGTCCAGCTTTAGAAAAAAAGATGTGCTCCACACTTTTCACCACTTTTATGACCTAAAGTGAACTCTGTGTGTGTGTGGATGTGTGTGTGTGCCCCTTCTCCTTCAATGCAAAACTCATGATTCTCCATGAAAGCCTGTTTTTATTGTTCATTTGTGCATGAACACGTACTTACTGTAATGGGGGGAAACATTTGTTAGTGAGTGTGTGCATGTGGTTTTTGCACAAAAGCGTGTTTGTGTGTGTGTGTGTGTGCGTGCCATACAGATTAGCTTCTGATCCCTTTCGTAAACCAGAAATCAATAGGTCTCAGTCTGTATTCAGACGGTTAGACAGACAGTTCTGCTTCAAAACATCCAAACATCGCCTCCACTCCACATTCAGAGCACACAAATGTCTCTCTGACATCTATGAAAGACAGAGAGGGAGAGGAAGAGAGAGGGGAGAGGGGGCAAAAAATAGAAAAAAAGAGCAGGAGGGAACAGGTCTATTTTTGACGTTGGTGAAAAGGTGTGGAGTAACACAAAGACGGATAGACGGACGGAGAGTGAGGAGACATCAGCTCTCTTTCCCTCATTGGATTAAAGAAACAGAGAGAGTGGAGAAAGAGGCAGAAACAACACAGATACATAATGTAGAGCAGTTTTTGACATCTACAAAGACAAAGAGAGGCCTTTCAAGCTGTGACCCCCCTGTTGACAAAGATAAAGAGAGGAAGAGACAGAGTGGTCAGAGTAAAGACGTCTGAACAACAATACAAAACAGAAAAACATTTCTAGTTTGTTGTGCTGCACAACCATGTAACATCGAGAGTGTTGTGACATTTTCATATAGATAATTGTTGTTGTTGCCATACCACAATTATTTTATTTCACAAAAGCTTTTACTCTAGCTGAAAATGGGTCCTATGGGTACCCATGAGTCTCCCCTTTAGAGACATGCACACTTTATGATGATCACATGCAGTCTGGGGCAAGAAAACATGACATTTTTTGAATGTAGTATAAACGTGTTATTTTCGCCTATTCTATTAATGATGTATTTGAATATTTCTGCCTATTGGGGTCCCTAAACAGTCTTGGAATTAAATAAATTGGGTATCCGAGACAGAGCAGGAGACAGAGCTGTAAAATTAGAAAGTTTGTGACCCGGCAGCCATGTTGAGATCAGTTGAGGAAATACCAAGCACCGCCCACCAGCTGGAGTAAACGTTCTCATTTTACAGCTAAACAGTACACTACAAGATGTTTCTGAAAACATTTGAGGTGAGAATTAGGCATTACAGTAACAGAATATTGATTCGTATTTGATCAGCGTTGCCTAGTTTGACCGTTCAGAGTTTGCGAGTGATTAACCGCTGCCTCCATTGAATGAACAGCCAATAGGAACGCTCTCTCCCTCTGAAATGACCTGTGATTGGTCAAAGTCTATCGTCACAGGCTAGATGTTTTAAAGCCTGAAAACAGAGCCATGAGGAGCTGCAGAAGTCTAGTTTTCTCTCAGACCACTTGAATTACAATATGCTGAAAGATTATTTTGAATATTTTTTCCAAATGATGCCAAAAATATTCTGCCTACTGCAGGTTTAAAGGGAATTTGGTTATTAGTGTTTTGGGGTGTGTTGTTATGAACTGAAGTGTTGATCGAGTGGAATTTTTGACTTGCTGGAAGCACAAGATGAAATGTCACTAAGGTAATTAGGATTCAAACTTTGGGGGCCATGAATTTCTGTGCCACATTTCATGACAATCCAGTTGTTGAGATATTTCCCTCTGGACCAAAATGACTGATGGACTGACAGACTGGCTGACTGACCAAGCGACATTGCCAGGGAAAGCAGGCATAGTGTCATACTCCTGGATGGGACATCTCAGGATAACAGGATGAGATGGCTTGCACTCACACTCGTGCACACAGATGAGTCACACATGCGGACACAAAGGCGTGCACGTGTATGCATATGGATGTGAACAGGTAGAGGCACAGAGAGACTGTACATGCAGGGATCTTGTATGCCGAGCCAACACTGGCACAGAGGGACTGGCATCGCTTGGTTGACTGGCTGGCAGAGACAGAGGAATTGGCATAAAGGTGATTGAATGAATCCGTTGGTGTAACAATGAGAGTGTGGTTTTCGGGTATTATTTTAGGGGGAAAAGGAAAATCACATTATTCTGTGAATCAGGTTGAACTGTTTCAACTCCAGTTGAACTGAAATCACCCTGCGGAGTTTTCCTGTAAAGTCCTCTGCAGCACAATGAAGGACCACCTGTTGGGACCCATTATCTAAGAAATGAATATACTTTACATTACCGCCAAACTACCAGCCTTTTCCCAATTTCCCCTGAAGCATATAAACGTAATTTCCTTCAACTCTTGTGACTCTGAACCACAGAAATTGAACGGACTTGACAATTCAGTAGATGATGCTATGCTGCAATTGCTTCATTAAAGTAGGTCAAAGATTAAACATTTAGGCCATTCTGACACAATTCTCTAACCATGTTTTTTGTATGTACATGCAGCTACATACTTCTGAGACATTATAGCTGGCCCTAACACAAAAAGTCTACTATAAAACTAAATATATAAAAAATGAAACTAACTCTTTCTGAAAAACTGGCACACTCTGAAAACAAACTGAAACTAAACTGGAATGAAATTGAAAAGTCAAAACTAAACTACAAATAAAAACTAATTGAAAATTCAAAACTACTATAACCTCACTTTTATTACAGATGTGTATCAAAAGCGTGTGCATCACTGACTGAAATATAAAAATAGGGAGTAGGGGAACATGGCAGATAGGAAATCCACTATAATTTGTTAGTGACAAAATGTTGAGTTTGTTTATTCTGCATTTCAGTCTCTAATTTAATTTAACATTTGCTGTCAGGATGAATTAACGGTTGGTATTTGTCGCTTCAAAGCTGCAGTCGGTAACTTTGAGCAAATATGAAGAAGTTCCTTTGCCTCTGGGCATTTGCGAGATTTCACAGTGCCTAAGGGAAACAACCAATCATATTACTTATTTTAGTCAATTGTTTAGCTGTAAAATAAGAGAGTTTGTGACCTGGCCAGTGGGCGGAGCTTGGTTTTGGCTCAACTGTTTTCAACATGGTGACTGGGTCACAAACTTTAAAATTGTTCTGCCTAGTTTGACAGTTTGATTGGAGTTTGCGGCTACTGTCAGGATACTGTGACCGTATTATAAAAATAACTTTTTATTATATTTGTTCAAAGTAACTGACTACAGCTTTAAGACAGCAAGACTATGAGGAACACCATAGAAAAAGCCATGCTGTGATTTGGCATCAAAATCTTTTGACATTTGGAGATTTCTGCAAGAATTGCATTTTTTGGCGATTAGATGGCAAACACTTCTGTTCTGGAATCTACTCAGACGACCTCTTATTGTGAATCTACCTAGGAAAACCATCCATCTTCTGAATGCCCTAGGTGTCTAATTTGTGGCTGTAAAGTTTCATGAGGCTGTGATTATCCTAGAGGTCACTACAGGTCATTTTATACAGTGAAGTCAAGTTTCAAAAAATGGTCTCACTTACAATAAAATCGCTACAACAGGATGCAATTGGGTAAGCCATACACCCATAAACATATGCAGAAACATCTACCGGAACCTACAGTACAGAAGACACATAATATGTTGACAGACATATCCAAAAAATACATTATCAAACATATCATAGGTTTGTGTATGAGTGACAGACAGAGGGGCAAGTATAAGAGAGAGTGTTAGAGAGAAATGTGTTTACAGTAGGTGCATTTGTGAGAGTATCTCCTCTTGAGACCACAGTAGAGGAATTTCAAACCGAGAATTTTTCTTCTCCAAATGTCATACATCCTCCTCGCCGTGAAATTAGACTCACTATTGTGAATCCAGGTCAAAGCTGCGATCCCCGATCGACTTTGCCCATTAAATCCGCTTCACTCATGAGTTGCAGACCAGACTCTGAAGAATTGTTACAGAAAGATTTCTTAAGCCCTTACGGTTTCTTCATAGTGAATGCAAGATGAATTTCAGGGAAAAGCGTTTGCGTATATAAAGTCAAAGGAAAGTTGCAGTTTGCTTTAGGCAGCACATGCATCTGCAAGAGTTAAAACACATTTATTGAGTGAAAAAAAATGCTTTTTCCATATACTGTATGACAGTCAAATAACCATGAACTGAACACTGAGCCAGAGCAAACATCTATCGTCTGCATTCATTCAAAGCCCTCCTCTCTGGTGTCTGCTTTTTTTTTTACAAACAAAATTAGCTAAAATCATCCAAATCATGTTAAATGAAGTTTTATAACTAGGTTTGGGAACAAAAACCACGCCTCAAACACATCCCATTTCCGCTCAAAAGTATTTAAGCACACCTGATCCGTTCACTTCCCCTTGACTCACTCACATCCCTCCCAAAACCCCTTTTTTCTTTTCTCTCTCCTTCTCTCTCTCTCTCTCGTTTAAATACAGGAACCACTCGAGGCTCCGCAACAAATCAGAGCTCATAAAGTGACGCCTACTCCATTCAGAGTCTCGACTCCCCCGGTTCCCTCCTGCATCCAGACGACACCGGTCCAACATCGCTCTCCTCCATCCATCTATCCACAACCTGATGGGACCTTAGGTTGGAAAAAATATGAACGGTAGTCAACGGAGCGAGATAAATAATTTGAAGAAGAAGGTCACAACAGGTCATTTTATACACTGAGGTCAAGTTTAAAAAAATGGTCTCACTTACAATAAAATCGCTACCATAGAAACTAATATCGTCACACAAGAACACAGTTGGGCTCATTTGATCCACATATTCTCAGCTTTACAATGATACCCATTATATGTAATTCCAAGACTGTTTATGGACCCCAGTATGCAGAAATAGGCAGCCTTTAGAGTCGGTATGAGATGCACCAGGCTTTCCATTAACTACAATGAAAACCCATCCGCATCACTATTAAACCCTTGGGGGAAAGTGTGCCGGGAGTGTGGTGACGTAGTTTAAAGAGAAAAAGAGATACACCGAGGCGCGCAATAGGGAAGATGGATGGGTCCAACAAACACAGGACTTTCATCCAGGAGACCACTGTTCCTGTCCCGCGCATCCTGCTACAATCAGCTGTTCGTTCTCGTCTTGTGTTCACAACATTCAGTATCATTTTCACTGTACAAACGTAGTAGATTTAAGCAACACCATGTTGTTCTTTCCTAAACCTAACTAAGTGGTTTTATTGCCTGAACCTACGCAAATGTTTTTTGTTTAATTCACAACATTAAGTCACATGTTTACTGTGACCGAAAAGTGACGTTGAGAGGTCCGATGAAGCGTCAGCGTATGACGAGTTAGGATGACAATGTGGTGTAACACACTAAAGGAAAGGGAAAAAGCACATAGGTCCTCTTTAAGAATCTAAAAGGATGCCATATGAAACCAAAAAGTGAGCCGAAAATTCACTTTGCATCCAGGCTGGGCACTTTAGACACCTATTATATGCATTGTGGCAGAGGAGAGATCACTCAGTATACCAGGCAGGGAAATCATTTGTGTGAAGAGAGGTGAAGATGATACCAAAAAAGGGAATGAAGAAAAATCTTTGGCTCTGACGCAGCCGAATGATGTAAGCCATTGATGATGGATTGAGTTTATGCTAAAACGCCCCTCAGCGGAAGAGAATAGGTGATGACGGTGTGGTGAGGTGACTCTGGGACCTCCGACAGATGGCTGCACATAAGAGACGAGCAGGGCAACGTTTGTTGTGCTGGCAAAGGGCTGAGTTTGAATAGTTATTGGACATGATTGGTTTTCCCACCACTGGGTGAAATAGGTTTGGTGAGCTGTGTGTTAAAGCGTGCACTGCTGTGGGGAAAGTGTCAGTAGAATATGTGAATCACTCTTTCCCAAACTTTTGGTCATGAATTCCAAATGTGTTAGACGCTCAATGTGTGTGTGTGTGTGTGCAGTTGTTGATGCAGAAAAGGGGGTCAGGCAGAGCTGATTCTTTCTCCACTTTCAAGAGCTTGATTCTCTTTTCCTCTCCTCCTCGGTCCTCTTGCTCCTGAGATCTTACTCACAGAGCCAGTCACGCACTAAAAAAGTATATTTTTGACCATATCATTGTTGGATTTTGTACATATGATTCACACGTTACACCCCCCCACATCCCTGAAGTGACCCAAAAGGACACCAGGACCTAATTTTTGCCAAATGTTGCTGCTAGAGGATCCAAAACCCATCACTGTTACACCACCTGTGCACTCGAGCCATTTTGCTTGGAGAGTTTTGACATTCAACCAACATCTAGACACTTTAGCGGGAAGAAAACTAGTTGCAGTATAATGATGCAATTGCAGCGCTGCAGATGATAGCTCCATAAGCACCATGTGTCAGATTTACATGTAGCCTAGTGTGGGGATGCTGATGAAAGGTCTAATTAAATGCCAAGAAACAGGCCCACAGAAATTAAAAAACAAACTGAGCTGAACAGGAAAAAGCCAGGCCTGGCTACAAAACATGTGGGAGGGTGTAGTTGTCTTTGGGTCCAGAGAGGACTGGCTGGAAGAAAAATGGCAACAAGCATTTCAATTTAATAATGTAGGAACAAAGGTTTGTTTAGCGAAACACATTTAGAAAAAAAAAATCTTTCTGACACTACAAAAATGGTTTCTTAGTATCAATAAGCCTGACTTATAGCCATATCTATCCATTTTGTACTGATTTGAACAAGAAATTGACTATCCGGAGTCACTGCACATGGTCATTCATTTTAACAAACACAGATATTGGAGCTGAATAGATTAGTCTGACTGACAGAAAAGTAATTGATAATTATAACAGACTAATAATTACAGTCATTTTTTCCAGCAAAAATGCTAAATATTGTGAAGATTGCTTTTTTTTCTGTGTCATGTAAATTAGTATATTAAACGTCTTCATAACAGCAGCGGTGAAATGTAATTATTTATTTAAGTACTAGACTTAATTAATTAATAATTCTCATAATTTTGCAGGATAATGGGACAACTAAATAAAACAGTATTTGTTGTGCTTGGTTCTTGTTAATCACTGGAGTTGTTATTGTTATGTTTGTTTAAAGAAATGTCAGCAGGTGTACCCATGATGCATTTCTGTCACTCAGTAATAGTACGCGGATGAGACTAGCTAGCTGCTAATGGTGCTCAAGTTTAGTTAGCTACAGCGAAACATGGTAAAACTTCGCTAAGTTTTCACGAAACAACTCTGAGAGAAAGAGAAAAAGAGAGTAAGTTCGCCATTCTCAAAGTTTTTACCCTTTCAGCCAGTAAAGTAGACAAATGTAGAGTTAGCTGCTAACTTAGCTAACCTAAACAAGCGTTGCCTAGTCAACCTGCTAGGTAGTAGTGATGTGTTGGTTACGAACGAGCCGGTTCAAAGAGCCGGCTCTTTTAAGTGAACGACAAGAGCCAGCTTCCGTCCGAGAGACGTTTTTTTTTTAATTTTTTTAATTTTTTTTTTTTTATTAATTCAAGGCAGAATGATAGTACGATCTTCTCCACGCCACAGGCACTCCATGCACTGACTGTGACTGAATGTTGTGTTTATGACGTCCGTGCGACCAATCAGGTGATGACAGACAAGGATCATACCATCAAGCAGGGAGGGGCGGGTGGTGCGCAGCGTGCTGACGGTCTACAGGTACAGAGCAGGAGGGAGAAGAGGAGAGAAAGAGAAAGGAGTGTGATGCGCAAATAGCAGACAAGATAAGTGACAGTCGGAAACGAAGCAGCATGTCAAATTATGGTATTCTAGAAATTATAGAGTTTAGTATAATTATATTGAATAATTTAAGTGATATTTGCGCAAACATACTAATCAAAAATCAAAACAGCGCTAAATTTGGCTGAATTATAAAAGGCAGAAGTGGTAAAACGAAGAGCCGTTTGGGAGCCGAAAGAGCCGGCTCTTCTTCGTGAGCTGAGCCAAATGATCTGGTTCACTAAAAAGAGCCGGAATTCCCATCACTAAATCGGAGTCGTTGTATCCTCCCAGCAAGAGGCGGCGGGGCTGTGATGCTGCCTTCAGGTACTGAAAAAATTTCGACATTTTTAATACTAACATACTTTTGCACGTGTTCGGAAATTATTTTAAAAAAATATGATTTTTCATTTCACTATTTTTCAAATATTTTTCAACTAAAAAGTGCTTTCTCTCCTGCGGGACAAGATGCATATAGGCCTATTCATAATTTGGGAGCTTAGAGTCCGTCTTTACGAGGATCACAGAAAGGCAACATAAGAGCATCACCAACCGCATTCTACTCTGACGTCAAACAAAGTCGTTTGATTGGAAAAGGTTTCTGAAAAATTATTCTATTTACACACCTATAATTAATATACGATATAATTAGTATCTAATTGATAAAAGTATGGCAGAGTGGCCTTAATAAAAGGGAGCGTGTTAAATTGTTTTTAAATAAGCAGGAGGTCCAATATGTCACCTAAATAGCATACAATTTAATACCAGGCACAACACTTGATATGATGACCATTTGTGTTTCATAGTAGCCTACAAGGTTTTCATAGCCTTCATTTCTGTGGGATGGATTCAGTGCCTGTCCGTGTTGCTTGGTCTTCTCAATAGAAGGCTTGCAGTGACATCTAGTGACCGACAGTTCATTTGTTTTAGCCTGACTCACCTGAGTATAAATAGAATAGAGACTTTATTGTCATTGTCATGGAAAACAACGAAGTTTAGCGGCTCTTGGCAGTAAAAGCAAACATTAAAAGCAAACATAAAAACATTCAAATCAAAAATATAGACAAGTATGTAGGTACCTTCTCTGTTCGTATGTTAGTTTTACTGAGAAATCTCACCCTGCCTGCACCCATGTCTGCAATAAGGACATGTCCCCTCAGAATATATTTGTGTTTCTGTCTCATTATCTCACAAAAGTTATGTGTTTCCTCACAACAGTGCTCATTCACTTTTGTATGACATGATTGATTTTTTGTTGAGTTTTGTATATTTTTACTTATGGGGGAAATATACAGTAATGGAAATATGTGGAAAATAGGTGTCCCAGTAGTCATGCCCATGGGCCAGCATCCACAATACCAGCATCCGTCAACTCGTCAACTACAACTAATAATATATGCCTTTCTCCAGCTCACCTTCTAACCAATACAGTTGTCATTACTGTTTTATTTCTACTTAACAATATGCTTGACTTAATTGTATTTCCTATTTTTACGCTAAATTATTTGTATCTATTTATTTATATTTTTTTCTTTATTCTTTTTTTTCTTCCCTTTTGTGTGACCAAGACCAATACGAGGTGGATGGAGGGTGCATGGCCCTTTTTCTATGTTTTTATTTCATGTAATGGACACCCTACCGTGTTCTTCAAAAACAATAAAAAACATTTAAAAAAATAAATAAATAAATGACTGGAGAAACATAACAGATGTAGGTGCTTCATACAGTTTTAGCCTACTGCATGATACTGTTAAGCAGTAAACATTGTATGGTGCTCTCTGTGACATCTTTAGGAATGCTGAGCAAGTCCAGTTGACCTGGATTTAAGATGATCTAAATGATAAGCTTCAGTCACAAAGAAAAAAGTAATATCGTCAGATGTCGGCAAGTGTGTGACATTCACCCAGAGAACAGTCACTGCAAATTATTACTTTATCCTACGATGAATCATTCTCTTTCCTGATGCCGGTGGTTTCTTCAGGGAATATCTCCTGGTTGGGAAGAATGCTGTTGGATAGTCTATAACAAGGAGCACTAAATCTGTTCTGGCACCTTGTTGTGGACCAATACATTATTAACATAGGCTACTTTATGTTATATTTGTCCTTGAATGTGTCATCCAGCCGGAGGTGTTTGGGGTTTTAACCACAGTGTGAAAGACAAGGACAGGGTGACCAGATCTTTGAGTCTATAGGCCATGCCTTTAAGCCTTTAATAGTTATGCAAACTGACATGTTGATGATTTAATTATGATGTCATACTCGCAGCAATATGCTGCTTGCTTTTCTTTTTTGAAACTCAAGGTGGGAGTGTTGCTTTCTATTTGATTTGTCACCACACTGTGGAGGCAACTTATCCACTGCTCTCAACATTTCACTTTGCTTCAAAGGTTGATGGAGGAAATCTAAAATGAAAATGTGTTGTTTTTTGTTAAATGATCATCTTGTTACCTCTTGATCACTTTACAGCACGGCATTCTGGGACTAATAACTTTATTTTGTACTTCTTCCATTCACTGGGCCCACTATAAGAGCTTCAGAAAAAAGAGTTATTCAAGACTCACAAGAAGGTCTCACTTAAAGCTATCAGAATGAACCCATATGTCATAGAATAAGTTTGATTATAACTGACATCATGGATATGAAGTCTTCTTCTTTTCCTCTAGTTTTATTACAGCATACAAAATGTTGCATTACCACCAACTACTGGATTTAAACTAAAATATCCAATAATAATAAGAAGTCAATGGGTTTTTGGTTAGATGGTTGAAATAAGGTCTGTGTTTTACCCAAGCTAACAAGTGGCTAAATGAGACTACTAAACGTCATCACGCCGATTCGTCTTCCTTTACAGACTCGTTGTGTATACTCGCGCTCATGCGACCGTGGAGTAGTTTGTTTATAGCCTAAGGTTCGCTTTTTACCTCTGGTGATTGTATTTACACTTCAAAAATCATAAAAGTGGTGTTCATTCGTGGAGATTATCTTGCTGAACAAAACCTGTAAGTATCATAAACATTTGTTTGCCACAGAGCTTATTTTCTGTAATAATCCAAAACCCAATGGAAAAATCCCATTGGCTTTTTGTGGAGGGAACCAGGGTGACCAGGCTAACTTCCTGGTTGGCCTACAAGAATATCCCTGCACTACTCTATTTCCCAGGTGTTTGAGAGAGCCGAAAAGCTTCTTTCAACTGCTGCTGCACACATTCCCCAGAAACACCTGATCCCTACAAAAGCAAAATTCCTCATGTCAGTTGACTTGTCCTCCCTGGCTTCCTGTCTCACACCATACCAGGTCTCACCTATACTGCCTCATGCTTTTCTTAAGATCTAACCCTGATTATTTCTCTCTGTCTCCCTTTACTCTCTTTGGATAGTTAGACTCACACTTCCAACAGCTCTTGCACTGTAGTGGTCGTTTGTGAACATACAGCCTTACTGGGTGCGACACATGATCCATGAACACTGTCAGGCAACTACTCCAAATCATTCATTCATTCTCACTCTTCTGGAATTGTGATTGATGATTCTTTGTCTTTTAATCCTCACATTCAGCAGCTGGTGAAAAAGCGTAAGTTGAAATTGGGTTTTTATTTTTAGAAACAAGTCTTGCCTTTCCTTAGGGGCCAAAAAGAGGCTTGTCGCTGCCACCTTCTTGTCTGTGCGGGACTATGGGGACGTTACATATGCATCTTCTCAAAGCCTACACACGCTGGATACTGTCTACCATGGAGCACTGAGATTTATTATGAATATTAAAGCCCTTTCACACATACATTTCTATATTAATTAAGGTGATTTTTAGGCCTTTTAACAGACTTTTCAGTGGCCCACATTTCAGACATGACTGTCATGACATTGGAAAATCAAGATTTGTCTGAGAATACTTGGCATTAGTGTATTGATATGTCTGCCATCTTTTTTTGGTTTGATTAGAACACATCCTGGGGATTTCGGAGTGGTACTGGGTGTGGATTTAATGTATTGGCATCATATCATAATATAATCTGTTATTATAATATAATAAATAAGTCTGAAATGCAAAAATGGCCCACATTAGGTTAATTCGCCCTATGTTATGTTTTAATATGTAAATGAGGCAATATCTAATGGTGATTTTAGGAGAAATCTACAGACGCAAATAATAAAATAAACAGCTAAATGTGTATTTTGATGTTCTCTATCCACTAGTCTGAAAGAAGACATGTTATGGGAGCAAAATAACTTAAAATCTCAAAATTGACCAGTGCATGAAAACCACTGTTTTCGCCTGTGGTGTCTCCCCTTATGAATAAAGTATCTCAATACTTCTTTGTATCAGATAAATATGCACAACATGCAATAATTATATCAGAGGCAGATGTGACAATTAGAGAGGTCGTTACTAACAAAGATTGAGATATTACTCATTGTCAACGATCCCAGTTTTTCGGCAGATGAGATTTACATAAATAATTTGATTATTATCCTTGCAAAATATTATTTACATAAAATGATATGGCTTAAAAGAATACCCTCCTTTTTTATTTTTAAAGATACTGATTTTAAAAACATAATATGACCATGATTGATAACTTACCACTCAAAAATTCTGAATTGACTAAAACTATTACATTTTTTAGACATTTCAAATTTATTCCAATTGTTTAACAGACCCCAAATGTTTTTTGTTTGTTTGTTTTTATTAATCTTTTCCTTTCCTTACATTTTATTTGTTGTATCATTTAGAATTTGTTTTTGTATAATTTTTAAACTATGAAATGTTTTTGCGGAATTGTAATGAAAAATCTGAACATGCGAATATATTATATTGAACTTTTGAAATGAAATATTAAATTTGTTTTTAAATAAAAATAAAAATAAAAATAGATAGGTCGTGTGTTATCGCGAGATCTGAGCGCGTGATTTCCCTCGGTGGTGGGCGGAGCCTGCTGGAGCAGCAGCAGAGTGGAATCGGTATCCAGGCAGCTGCTCTCTCTCCGCCTCTCTGCTCTGTGACAGCCAGCTAGGCTAGCTGGTAAACAACACCGCAAAGCACCGCCTGGGAGTCGGACAACCGAGTGACTGAACACGCGGTTGTTTTTACTAACAGTGTTCGTGTCCGCCGCTAATCTCCTGTTCATCTCCTCTGACGGTGCCCGGCTGGTGTTGATGTGGAGGATCGTCTCTGCAGCCCAGTGAGGGAGACTCTGAGCTGCCTCCTGATGAGCTAACCGCTCAACTGTCCTCACACACAACAGACACCTTCTCACTGAGACCTCAGGTAAGAATCACTGTCCACATTATGGTTTCTATTTGTTACCTTATTTACAATCGGTGCTGTTAGCCTGGCTGTCACTGTTGCAGGTGTTGATATCTCACAAATGAGTGTGTCCTGCTGGCATACACTTATAGTTCAAGATATGCTTACAGATGTGTAGGCTGTAGATATACCTAATTAATGATCTAATACATGTATATGTCCTTAGAACTCTTTAGTGCTGTTATATATATAATATACACCTTTAAAAAATAGCATTAAAATTAAGTTTAGAAGATTAAGTGAATGAATGAGACGAGATATATATATATGTATATATATATATATATACATATATATACATATATGTATATATATGTGTATGTGTATATATATATATATATATGAATACATAATTTTAGAATTTAAATAATTGAACATGTATAGCCTACCTATCTCCTAGGGATGCACCGATATTGGGCCAATACAGACTCAAATAGCTGGATTGGGTGTTGTTACAGTGTGGCCAATCTATTCAATTAATTTCTATGTTTACATATTTACATTTTTTATTGGAATTCCTGTTTGACCAATTTGTTGATTCATTTAAAAAATATTTACACTTGAGTTGTAAATCCTGTTAATTTTGAAGATTTTTTTTGCAAGTATCTGGTGTGCGATTTATTATTTTAATAATAAATAATAGGGCTGTCAGTCGATTAAAATATTTTGTCGCGATTGATCGCGTGATTAATCGTGATTAATCCCAAATTAGTCACACATTTTTTATCTGTTCAAAATGTACCTTAAAGAGAGATTTGTCAGGTATTTAAGACCCTTATCAACATGGGAGTGGACAAATGTGCTGCTTTATGCAAATGTGTATATATATATATTTATTATTGGAAATCAATTAACAACACAAAACAATGACAAATATAGTCCAGAAACCCTCACAGGTACTGCATTTAGCATAAAAAATATGCTGAAATCATAACATGGCAAACTGCATCCCAACAGGCAACAACAGCTGTCAGTGTGTCAGTGTGCTGACTTGACTATGACTTGCCCCAAACTGCATGTGATTATCATGAAGTGGGCATGTCTGTAAAGGGGAGACTCCTGGGTACCCAGAGAACCCATTTTCATTCACATATCTTGAGGTCAGAGGACCCCTTTGAAAACGACCATGACAGTTTTTAGCGTCAAGCTAGAATGACATGGTTGGTACCAATGGATTCCTCAGGTTTTTTCTAGTTTCATATGATACCAGTATCTTAATTTTTGCTTTAAAACTGAGCCCGCTACCACCTAAAAATCACAAGTTGCATTATTGTCGTTAAAGAAATTAGTGGTGTTAAAACTAATTTGCGTTAACACATTATTATCGCGTTACCTTTGACAGTCTCTGACACTTATAGCAGTAACTTTCACACAGTGAGGCATACAGGTTATTAATTAAACACTGGTATCGGATCAGTATTCAGTATTGGCTGATACCCAAAGCCCGGTTATCAGTATCGGGACTGAAAAAGTTGGATCGGATTGGTTTGGATTGGATCCCTACTACCAACCTGTAATCTAGTATTTAACTATCTGGCAATGTGTATTTGCGCTACATGTGTTCAAGCTGACTTCTAGTCATCATTAATATGCACATCAGCTTTATTTTTTTGAGAAAAGAAATAATTCATCGCTTATCCCAGGGTATACCCCGCTGTGATATCCCTTTCTTCAATTTAATAACTCCCATGTATACTGTGGATCTTTACTTTAAACAAAGTAGTTAAACTCCAATCCACAAATAAAGAGAAGCAAATTGAGTTTCAGTGGATGCACCTGCCTCACTGCATCAATACCCAGCTCCCTAGTGTGTATCAGTAACATGTAGGCTGAAGGTAATGTTTAGGGCACAACTCTAAAGAAGAATCGTTCCTATTATAATCATATTCCTTCAGTGTGCTGCATTGTAACTCAGCAGTTAACTGAGCAAATGAAAACAGGCTGAGAGGTTTATCTCTTGGTCTGCTTGTCTTGTCTGTGCTCCACAATGACACCAGCACTGTGGAAATGAAAATACCACAATGCTGCTTGTGTCTTGTGTTTTATTTACGGTCTATCAGCTCCCAGACGAGACGCTGTTTCTTGTCCCTGGAGTTTGTTCTATTCTTCAGATGGATCTCTGACTCATATAAGATCTAGAGTTATATAAAAAAACATCTGGAAATTACAATACTTCATGTTGGAGCTGTTAGTATTTAGTTGTTGTTTAACTAATAATAAGTAGTATTGTTTGATTTATTATTCTAGATGTTTAATTTTATTTAGATTTGATTTTTGATTTTTGCTAATTATTTGTTTAGTTGAACTATTTTCTTGTTTAAATTAGTATTTTAAAATTAGTATTTTTTTACCAGAACAAGAGAGGCAGCGACATCCGTGTTTTCTTTGTTTGCTTGCTTTTTTTTGGCTAAATAAATCATCAGAAACACGTATATTTTGCATGAACAATGGACTCTTTTGCCTGCGTATACCCGTGGTGCATCAGTGGCCCTTTGATTTAAGTTTGATTTTGATTTTTGTGACATCTACACTTCAGTTAATATTGATGTGGTTTATTTTAATCCCCCTGCCATTCAAATGAGGTTGTAGACCTCAAAATTGAAAAAAAGATGTTTTGCAAGCTGTTACATATTCATACGAGGCCACTTTGCATTAGGGGTGTAAGAAACTATCGATACACATGAGTATCGCCATATTATGTTGTGGGATACTGTATCGATTCTCCAAAATGCTGTATCAAGTTTTAATTAACCTCTTAAAAAGTTGGTCCCGGCCGCTCACTTTTAAAGCTAAAGTGAAGTTATTAGCATCATATGAATCCAGAAAACCTAAAGGTCTCTTGACCTCTGACCTCAAGATATGCGAAGATCCGATCTGTAGGCTACTTGCAGACCACGCTCAGATTCATTTATATTTGTTTGTAAATATATGTGGATATGTGCGTGTATCTGGCGTTGGATTCTGTCCTTTATTAAATTTACGTCCGCCTTGTAAAGCACATTGCGATGAGCGCTCATTTTGACAAGTGTTTATAAATAACCTTCATTAATATTATTATTATGAACCACACAAGATGTGTTTGTGGACAGATGAAACCTTCATTGCACAACGGGACATTAATAGCTTACAATCTAGTGTAAATATTACAGTTACACAGAAAGTTTGGACTTTCTACAACATGTGGTGTTTGTTGTTAAAACAACAGCCAGCCGTTTCCCATCATGCCCTGGGTCTTGCAGTCGGTGGAGAGCAACTGCGGCGCATGGCTCTAAAACCTGCGGTCACTCCTCGATCTCGTGAGGTTATCGTTGTCCACGTGTGCATGGCATCAGAGCAAGTCGGGATCATATCTAACCAGCATGCATTGTGCGCCGATCGCTGTTGATCGGTTCTGGCGCAGGCCTGGCTCATCTATTGTGAAATCTCGTCCCATCTCGATTACATCACCACATGCAATTTAATTGAATTTGTCAGTTTCTTTTGTTTTCCCTGCCCTCTTTTATATCTGAAAGGAGTGTTGACGTTCAACAGGGTCTTGTGTTACAGACCCGGAGCTCTACTCGTTATACTCATCACTCTGATCTGCATTTCCTGCTCTTGTCTTTGGGAATAATTCAAAACCGTTCTCTGCTCCTCTTCACAAAACTGAAACGCTGACCTGTGCAAGAATGAGATGAGTTTGGCTCACCCTCTGTGAACAATACGCTCGCAGTCTCGTCTCTAAAATAACCGATATTCATGTATTTCCACGTCCTCTGACTGCTGAGCAGACTTGCGTGGCTTTTTTCAAATGTGTCACATTGGATGCACTCACACACAGTATAGGGGTTCAGTACTGTGTTAGAAAACAGATTATGCATTAGGGTACCTCTGCAAAGGTGCACATAAACGTCTCTGCAGAGAGATTTACACTGTAAAAGATCTTTTTACACGATCATAATAGTTCAAGAGGCTTGTGGAGGAGGTGATGCGTTTCACATCTTCAGTCCTGGGTGTCAAATGTAATACAGGATTTCTGGTACGACGACCTCAATACAGAACCAAAAGAGGTGCATCTAATAAATGGCTGTTGTCATTCTGGGTTGTGTCTGTTTCTACATGAAAGTCTACAATGCAACTTGTGACTTTTTGTTGTATTTTCCAAGTTTGAATTTGATGTCAGGTTTTCTTGTTTTTCTCTCTATATTTTGGTCGGTAAATGCAGGACCCTCTGGTGCACATGTGAGTGCTTTGGTATGTTAGACATCTATTAGCCCTGTTGGGGTTGACTGTCTCATCCAGTGAGTGGGAGACAGTCCTGGATGGTTCCCATAGAAACGCTCTGTGCTTTCGCTGAGGCAAGTTACCCGGGTGTACCTTTGTAAAATAAACCAGTTAGTCTTCATCCTTAAAGTCCTAAAGTCAAAATATTTTTTGAAAACAGTGAAACTCTGATAAAGCATGAATCTTATCTTTATTTGGCTTGCCGGAGTTTGTTTTCAAAAGGGGAACGGGCTCGTTGTTGCCCCCTTGGGCTTTCGGGTGAGCCACTTATGGCTTGGTGCACCACAATGAGGCGAAGAACACGCTGCACTAGAAAATGTACTTAGACAAGCGACACAAAGGTGAGATTTATGCTGTCTGAAATGTTTTCAAACTGAATTTTGTTTACTGGGCTTCACGAGGGAAAAGAATTCAAGGATGACAACTAAGTGGTCAGTTTGGCAAATGTACGTTCCCTAAAGCCGGGCATACACTGTATGATTTAAGTCTGTTTCTGGCCAGTATTTTGAGCCGTACGACTCATTTTAGAGTCGGACCGAATTTCATCTTCATCAGGCGTCATTTGCTGTGCAGTGTACAGGGGGGACTGAGGACCGATTAACTCCTCCCGACCGGCCGTCAGATGAATTTCTGACATGTCAGAAATTTTGGTCGGCCGTCTACAGGCTCTCGCACAGTTGAAGAGGAGTCACGAGCCGATTCCCCAACGTCAGCGGCTTTTTTTGCTTTTCTTACAGTAATCAGAGCGTAGCTGTCAAGATAACAATGTACGACAGATATAGTAAAACGTAGCTAGCTTACCTCCAATTCTCTCTGCAAAATGGACAAGCCATACTGTCAACGTCTTTCTCGTCACCTGCGAGTCCATCTACACCGCCGTCTCTTTTTTACTTCACAAAAATCAAGACGATTTTGGGCCCGATTTCCCCCGCTCCCAACGATCATCAGCAAAGCCCCGATTTTTTTTATGGTTGTAAAGATTATCTCTCCAGATATTCCTGTGGTGTGAGGTATGTTAAGAGTGTTTTTTACATCCTCGGCTCGGAAGTCCATCGTGGTTGCACCGATTTCAACTATTAAACCTGTTCAATATTTACGTTAGGATATCCTGTTGTGTCTGGGCAACCCCGAGGACGGCCGATGACGCAGTCACGCGGGAAAGAACGATAGCCAATTAATAACCAAGCTGACTGAAGAAGGAAGGACAGCCACTGCCATCATGGCGGCTATGCATGAGCTAACGCAAAACACAAAGCATAAAGTCGTGAGCATTTGCAGATATCTTCAAGTGTCCATCCAGCCTTGATATTATATTTCGGTCTCTTTCTGCCTGTTGTCCTGGGCCAGTCCTGAAGTGCTGTGTGTTAGAGGATGTCCTTCTCACTTTGTTCCTCTTTGTCTGTCTGTCACACAAACACACACAGAGTCTGCAGATTGTCCACATCAGCCTTTGTCTTTCTTGTGTCCCTCGGGAGAAGAGACAGCACCGTGTAGTGTACAGTTTGGGTCTTATATCTGCTGTATTTAACGAGGCATAGTGGGTCACTGTTAGCGAATGATACAGAGGAAATGTTGTTAAGTAGCAGGCCATCAATCAGGCGAGTAATCAGTCTCCGTTTGGAGTAGGCGAGTAGACAGACATGCCATGAGTCTTAACACAGACCAGGGGCATTTTCTGACACTCACTGCCAGTCATTACGAAGCAGCCAGCCTATTTTTTCACCAATAGTCTGGATGGCGTTGCACTGCATTTATGTAACAGAACAGTGTGTGTATGTCTTTCTGTCCAAACGTGTTTGAGAAAGAGATGTAAAGTGAGAGAAAAGGCTATGAGACTTGTCTTTGTACAGCCATATTATGGCTGCTGGGCCATTAATTCTCCCTGTAGTGCCACACTGAGCTCCTAGCTGCTTGATCCAACCTGACAGGCCACACTTGGTCCAGGAATAAAGATGACAACGAATGAGGAGGCATCATCACGGCCAGAGGAGATCAGCAATCAAGTGGCCGAAAGGGAAAGAAAAGCAGGTGGAGGGAGGAAGAAAAAAAGTGATGCAGTCGATGTTCTTCTTCTTTTTTTTAATTCCTCTTTTGAAGCGGCATGTCATGGCACTCCGGAATTATTTGAAAAGGGGAAGAAATGTAGAGATGGAGGGAAGACAGGGGACGGTGAGTTGCAATGAATGATGAACATCAGGGGACCGAATGAGCCACCACAGCGCAGGGCTACTGCCGCCACTCCACTCCCATAGCCCCCCTTAGCTTTCCAGGATTCTCATTAAAATGCATTAGAGTCTCCAGTCTGCCACCACATCATTGGGCTGCTTTGCTCTCCGTCTCCAGAGCAAACAGATATGCTAACCAGTAACGTTGGGAAAGCCGGAGCTTCAGCGTCAGCGCTGAGAGAGCGGTGACTGACAGTTTACCAAGGGGATGTGGTGATCTTGGGACAATTTTGCTATAGATAATGAGGAGTGAAATGATCATGACAGTTACAGGTCAGTGGACATACTCCTGAAGATGAAAGGAAAACACACAGTCAAGAGAAAATTTGTACTCATTATTATAGAAATATATTAGAAGTCCCGCCTTATTTCGCAAAAAAGATATGAATGGTAGTCAATGGCAAATATTTTTTTGTCCATTTATCATACCTCATACATCAAGAACAAATCCAACTGCATGTGTTTCACCAGTTTTACATTTCTGACCAAAAAGACCTGTATCATGCTCATTTTTACTGTGGGGTTAAGGCTCTAGAAGAAATGCACACACGAAACAAATCTTTGCTCCCTAAATCATGTCTCACTCAGAAAAGATATTTTCTGCATCGCTGCATGTATGTACTGTATGTATGCGATTTCATGTAAAGTATTCCACATGTAGGCGGACTGCCTCGGGGTTTATTGGGCAGAGAAATCCAACTGCAGAAGTGCTGATGTACAAAAAGGTTGTGTGTTTTCTAACTTGCCTGGTAGCCTCGTGTGAGCACAGCGTTGTGCAGTGGAGTGTGCTCAGCTCTGCTTTGGGATCTTCATTTGAATGTTAATGTCAAACCAAGTGCAAAGATGTCATCATAATGTAGTCAGCCTTTGACTACCCCCCAACTCTTGAATTTATTACATCTCTTGTAATTATTTTCCTGTTAGAAAATGATAGTCAGTACGAGTCAAATGTTGATGTAACTAGGCTAACGGGGGACTGTGTTGTTACTGGATCACAGCTGCTGTTGATCTACAACTGAGGCTGATGTGTCTTTAGAAATAGCAGATCTGGATCCCGACTTGAGATCAGCTTTTCAGTACAAGTGCAAATCTTCAAGCAAGGTTTTAGTACTTTTATCAACGATGCCTTTCAGTCATCTGCTTCAGTATTTCTTTCTGTTTGTTCTCTCCATTTCTCTCTCCTCCTCTCACTCATTGAAGGTCCTTTCAGACACAACGGCGACCACGGCACCACTGCGCTCTGAAGCCCGTTATTTCCAATGGCTTGCGTTAGGCCATGCCGGCTTTTCGCCGCATCGAGCAAAGCCCAACTTCGGGCGCTGTACGCTGTGTTGCGTGCGTAGACTGATCTCTTACACCAGGAGGAATCGACAGTTGGTGTAGCTGTATTGTCGTCCGGGTGGAAACAGTAGGGATTACACATGCTGTTCAGCTCCAGAAACAGGCTGAGATAACGAAAAGGGGAAAAAAAACGTGAAAATTTGGCATAAATTGGGAGAAATACGGGAGAATTTTGACAAGTGAAGTCAAGTCAAGTCAAGTCAAATTTATTTGTTTAGCCCAAAATTTGCCTTGCGGGGCTTTACAATCTGTACAGGATCCGACACCCTCCATCCTTTACAGTACGACCCTCTCATCGCATAAGGAAAAACATACCCAAAAAAACCCCCCTTTTAACAGGGAAAAAAATGGAAGAAACCTCAGGAAGAGCAACAGAGGAGGGATCCCCCTTCCAGGATCGACAGATCTAGATGTCGTGTGTACAGAGTAACAGCATAATGAAAATACAACATAGACAATCCATATGACAAAAAATAATATGTATAATGTGAACATATGTGAGAAGGTGAATCCAGGAGGATGTCAAGCAGCTTCCCAGCATCACCAAACAGATAGAGCCAGAGCAACACAACCTCCTCTCCACACCAGATAGGTAGAGCCAGAGCAATACAACCTCCTCTCCACGCCAAACAGATAGAGCCCGAGGAAACCGGGAGAGGGCAATGAAAAACAGGAGAGCCACTGCTTCTGTGTCCATACTTGCCAGTATGGACACAGAAGCAGTGGCTTACTTAATAGCATACCTACTCAGAAATAGAATATGGATATGAGACCATTCCCCAGCGTTTGCATAGCTCAGGAGATGGATCTCATCTAACATTTGATTATATTTGGTACTGCTGTGACCTTTTTCCTAATTTGAACATTTTTCTTCTGGGGCAGTGTCTTGGCTCGCTCCTCCACTCTGCCGACGAGATACAAAAGCCACTTGTCTTCAAGGTCACTTTAAATTGCTACGCACACAGACAGCAGATTCAGGACAGTGCGCTCGTGTTGTAGGTTTTCCTTTTTAGCTTGATAAGAACCTGCATGTTTTAAATAACCCGACCAAAACCAGAGAACAGGTCTCTGTTTGTAGCCTGTTAAATGTGCTAATGCAAATGAGGGTTTTGTGTGCATGCTGCGGCGTCTTGCAGTTGCTTTGACATTTCGAAGCTTTCGGTTGCTTGGCTCGGGAAAATTGCAGAGGGCATTGACACGCGTCCCTGTGGGAGCCAGTGTGCACTGCTGGCACTGTGAGCCTCGTGCTGCCCTTGTCCTTGTGGACTGATGGAGCATGCAGGATGCCTGCCTAATGTTAGCCTCACTAGCAGCCTCCTCTTCACACTTCATTTCACTTTATTCTGGCTGCTGCGTCAGCATCAAAGCGACTGTACAGTATATATTCACATCCACTGTCCATGACATCTTATCATGGGAAATAACATAATGCTTTCTTAGGCTCATTATGCACTGAGTGATTTTTAAAGGTCCCATATCATGCTCATTTTCAGGTTCATACTTGTATTTTGTGTTTCTACTAGAACATGTTTACATGCTGTAATGTTAAAAAAAACACTTTATTTTCCTGTCTGCCTGAATATACTTGCATTTACACTCTGTCTGACACGCTCCGTTTTAGTGCATTATAGAAGTCTATGAGAAAATGAGCCTACTTCTCACTTGATTTATTACCTCCGTAAACATTGTAAACATGAGTTTATGGTCTCAATCACTAGTTTCAAGTCTTCTTCAATACAGCATGATGTTCATTTAGTAAATTATGGTCCCATTTAGAGTCAAATAGACCATAAAGCAGGGGATGCTTTAGGGCGTGGCTACCTTGTGATTGACAGGTCACTACCACGGCGTTGTCCAGTCTGGGAGTTGTCCGTGTTTTCGTCTTACAACTTTAACCCTTTCACAGTGTGTTTTCTGTTCATTAAAGTTAATTGTAACATTTTAGGTCACCTAAAAACTTCTTATTCAGCGGTCGGTTTAACTTAGCTACACTCTCTGGTATCACTTCTGGTTGCAAAAAAACAAGATGGTGATGGACAAAATGCTGAACTCGAGGCCTCAAAACAGCAGTCCACCAACCAATGGTTGACGTCACGGAGACTACGTCCGCTTCTTACATACAGTCTGTGGGTTTTAATCAATCCTTGTAAAGAAAGTCGCATTTAAGATGCAGATTGATAGATTTGCTAACTGTCATGTTATAATAGTATTGCTGTTCTCATCCTAAAGTAGACAATAGATGGTTGGATATGTCAGTGTTCAGCAGTAAGACTAACTACATTTTTATTCATTTTGTCTTTTCAGTTGGCATTGTCCTCTCTGGAGCAGCTGAACAGCGCTGCGTTTTGAATTGTGCATGTTGTGCCTGTGTGCATTCGCCGAGTTTCATCACAAAGAGTGACCCTGTTGCCAGTGACATATTGTACTTGTTGGGATGTCAAAAATAGCCCAGGGATTCTGCTCTGCTCCTGCAGAACAGAGGCAGCACGCAAGAAACCGGAGGAGGAGAGCAAAGAGAGAGAGAGACAGAGAGAGAGAGAGAGACAACTAGGGAACAAAAAAGCAAAAGTGCAAATCATATAAGACAGTAAATAGGGAATAAAATGAAACAGTGTACATGATAAAAAAGGAGTATTAGGAAAAAGACAGAGCAGCACTAGAAGTCGTTCCGTGACTTATGGAATACTACTGATCCAAGATCGACATGTAGCCGGTCTAGCCTTCTGTCAGCTGAATTAGTGCTGCGTGTGTGCTCATTTATCACTAACACTACACGAGAATCAAGCCGATTTTGGGCCTGATTCCTTCCGACGATCGTCAGCAAACCCCTGATTGTTTGATGATTCTAAAGATTATCTGTGTGAGGTGCATTAAGAGTGTTTTTTACATCCCCGATGCACCGATTTCAAATCGTAAATATTTAACATGTTCAACATTTATGATGGGATATCCTGTTGTGTGTGGGACGGTCGATGATGCGGTCACGTGGGAAACAACGATAGCCAATTGGGAACCAAGCTGACTGAAGAAGGAAGGACAACCACCGTGGCTAATGCATGAGCTAATGCAAAACGCGAAGCATAAAGTAGTAGTGAGATGGAGCTCAGAAATGGAGGACCAACTTGTTGATTTCTGGCAACAACACAAGTGTTTATTTAACGTGTCTCCATGACTTCATCCATTATTTTTATTTTTTCTTCTTGAATTTTCAGTACAAAGTAGAGCAAAAACCAACCGCTAATTCTTCCTGCCTGTCGTCCACCATGTTTGATTACACTAAAGTCACGTTTGAGATTTCCGTTTTTTTTTTAGTGGGGACTATTGTTGTTCATGAATGAATCTGTTAGTGTGTGGTGTGCTGTTTTAGCCAAATTGTCCTGTCTTGGTTTAGTTTGACTTGATTTAGTTTACGCTCTATCAGAAGGCCAGTTTCAGAGAAGGAAAGAGCTTTCTAAATCCCATTTTGGCACATATTGGATGTGATACCAAAGCACAGACTTGAGATCGTCCATTTCCCTCCTCTCAGCTGTGTGTCGGTGCATGTTGCATGCAGTGAGGAATAAAATGGCAAACTAATGAATTGATGTGAAACCTTAGCTGTAAGTTGGTTAAGCTACCCCTCAGATGGGTATTTAGCATGCTAGTTGCCTCGTGTTTGCAGGCAGCTGCTGGCCGTTAACTGTTGGTTTGATTTAGAGTCTCTCAATGACTCACTTGTTCTCTCAGTATGCAGATGAGCCGAGTTGAGAGCAATGCTCTTGTTCTTTTTCTCTGTGCCTCCTCACGGTGTAATTTGTCTTGACATACCCAGAGAGGGTGACAGGGGATGTAAGGTTAGGAAAATGTCTCATTTGTTCGCCAAGGTAAACAACCGCTATTCCCAAAGGTGAGAGCTGAAACCTGCTCCCGTGAATCACTGCATTGTATCGCTTACGTAAAGAGCACTGCAACATTTATAGGCCCGACTATTGATTTGTTTATTATATCAGTGCTCTTTGGTGTCTCCTGCACTGTTAATCAGGTCATTATTTGCAATAATCAGTAGGGCTGTGTATTGGCAAGAATCTGGCGATACGATACGTATCACGATACAGGGGTTACGATTCAATATGTTGCGATATATTGCGATGCTGTAAGGTGATAAATTGGAAAACTGTCATAGTATAAAGAACACACCGCCATATGCATAAAATACTTTTTTTTTAATGCAATCAGAATGGTGGGATCTGCGTTTGCATGAATCACAGTCCCTGTAACATCCAACATCATAGCGATATTCAATTTTTTCAATATTTTCTTACACCCCTAATAATGAGTTATGGTTTTAGCTTGACTTTATGATCAGTTTTTTCTAAACCTTATGTTCTTCTTTTCCTTTCCTCGCTTTCTCCTCACCTACCTTGTCCTATCCTCCCTCCCCTCCCCTGTGGTCAACCCTCATCTTCCCCCTTTCCCAAGTTGCTGTCTGGTGTCGGATGTCTCGTCGCCTCTCTCTGAGGTCGGAGGCCAGCCGGAGTCGGGAGGTGGGGCCGCAGCGGCAGTGATGCGGGCTTCAGTGGCAGGCTGCAGGATGAGCGTGGGCGCGCTCCTTAACGGGCTGCTGGTCTCCGTGGTCGCAGCTCTGCTTTGGAAGTACTCCAAGCTGAGCGAGCATGCCGCCCTGCTGGAGGAGGAGCTGCACATGACCCGGCAGTCCCAGGAGCTCTCGCAGGCCCGCATCGACTACCACGTCGCCCTGCAGGCTCTTCAGGAACACGGCACCCGCATGGTCTGCACCGGCAAGATGCACACCGACCGCATCTGCCGCTTCGACTACCTCTGCTACTGCTCCGAGGCCGAGGAGTTTGTGTTCTTCCACTCCAATTCCTCCGTCATGTTGCCGAACCTGGGGTCGAGACGCTTCCAACCTGCCCTGCTGGACTTGTCCTCGGTTGAGGATCACAACACCCAGTACTTCAATTTTTTAGAGCTCCCAGCTGCTGCTTTAAAGTTTATGCCTAAGCCAGTGTTCGTACCAGATGTGACACTGATCCTAAACCGGTTTAATCCAGACAACCTAATGCACGTGTTCCATGATGACCTGATCCCAGCCTACTACACCATGAAACAGTATTCAGACTTAGATGACGAGGCGCGTTTGGTTTTTATGGAGGGCTGGGGTGAAGGCCCGCACTTTGACCTCTACCGACTCCTCAGCAGCAAGCAGCCACTGCTCAAAGAACAGCTCAGAAACTTCGGCAAGCTCATGTGTTTTACCAAATCCTACGTTGGCTTGTCCAAGATGACCACCTGGTACCAGTACGGATTTGTTCAACCACAGGGGCCGAAAGCCAACATGCTGGTCTCAGGTAATGAGATCCGGCAGTTCGCCAGGGCTCTGATGGAGAAAATGAACATCACGAAGGCGGAGGAGGCGCAGAAGGATGGATGGAGTAGCGAGGATGAGAAAAAGGATGAATACGTTGTTGTGTTTAGTCGCTCGACAACAAGGCTGATACTGAATGAAGCAGAGCTAATCATGGCGCTGGCCCAGGAGTACCAGATGCGAGTGGTCACAGTAAACTTAGAGGACCAGACTCTCCCCAGTATCGTCCAGGTGATCAGCGGTGCTTCCATGTTAGTCAGCATGCACGGCGCTCAGCTCATCACCTCGCTCTTCCTCCCCAGAGGAGCTGTGGTGGTGGAGCTGTTCCCCTTTGCTGTGAACCCAGAGCAGTACACCCCGTATAAAACCCTCGCCACCCTTCCGGGCATGGACCTCCACTACATCTCCTGGAGGAACACCAAGGAGGAGAACACCATCACCCACCCGGACCGACCCTGGGAACAAGGGGGCATCGTTCACTTGGAGAAGGAGGAGCAAGAGCGAATACTGGCGAGCAAAGACGTCCCCAGGCACCTGTGCTGCCGCAACCCAGAGTGGCTCTTCCGGATCTATCAGGACACTTTGGTGGACATCCCTTCCTTCCTGGAAGTCCTTAAAGAGGGCATGAAGACAAAGCCCAGCGTGAAGAAGTCAAAGCCGGCCAGCACGGTCCACCCGGGCCGGGTCAGGGAGCCCCAGTGTCAGACCTCGGTACAAACCACTAATGAGGCTAAACTCACAGTGTCCTGGCAGATCCCGTGGAACCTCAAATACCTGAAGGTGAGAGAGGTGAAGTACGAGGTGTGGATCCAGGAGCAGGGAGAGAATACCTACATGCCTTATATCCTTCCCCAGCAGAACTACACCTTCTCAGAGAACATTAAGCCCTTCACCACCTACCTGGTGTGGGTCAGGTGTATCTTCAACAAGAACCTCCTGGGCCCCTTCGCAGATGTTCTCACGTGCAGGACCTAGTACCAGTTTGTCGCTGTGGCATTATACGCAAAGGTTGAGTCATCAAGACAATCAAATTGGAACAGTGATTTGTCCAGTGGGGGGTTGGCAAATGTGATATCTCTACAATCCGAGAACAGGGCCGCTGAACTCTTGCACAGTCATGTTTCTGTGACCGGCATAGACAACATGGAGACTTCTGGAAGAACTGCAAAAAGACTTGAACCACAGGGTCAGAACTCAACAGCCCTTAATGAATGGAAAGTATATTTCCTATACCTATGAAAGAAAGAAAGAAAGAAAGAAAGAAAGAAAGTGCTAAACCACGTCTCTACTGAAAATACCAGAATTCAAATCAGCAGATTTATTTATGTGCAAATAATATATATATATAAAAAACATGTTTTTTTAGTATTAGTCAAAACACTGGTTCTTTACCTTTTACAGTATGCAATATAGCCTTTCTGTGGAGAGCGAGAAAGATTTTAGAATAGCAAGATTTTTAATGTTTTCTGACTTGTCCAGTGTCTACTGTGTGTGTGTGTGTGTGTGTGTGTGTGTGTGTGTGTGTGTGTGTGTGTGTGTGTGTGTGTGTGTGTGTGTGTGTGTGTGTGTGTGTGTGTGTGAGAGAGTGTGTGTGATGCCTGTGTGGCTTAGTTGATCTACCGGTTGTTTAATTACATACAGTTATTTGCAGAACCTAGCCAAAACCAAAGCAACATTTCCCATCATTCATGCCATATTAACTTTCTCATGTTTTCTCATATTTGCTAAGATTTATACCGTTTTAAACCTCATCTCTAAAGACATTGTGTAAAAGAAGTGTTAAGCGAGAGTTTTCATGAACGTTTTTTGACCCTGAAAGCAAAGAGATGTGTAATTTCATCTTGCGGAGCATTTTGTGATGGAAGACGCTGCTCTTTCACAGCACTGTCTTTAAGTTGTTCCTTTACATGTTATAAATATATATATAAATACACAAGTGTTCCCACAGAGCCCAGCCACAAATAATTTACATCAGTTTTACTGCATGAATAAATGATTTTTTTTCTCTAATTGGCACTAATTGCAACTGTAATAATTCTAATTTCTGTGGAGAGTGAATCCATTACGCCAGGCTTTAATTAGTGTAGCAGCAGTTTGCTGCTGGACAGTTGGATTTTACGGCATTTTCATTAAGATAACAAGGTATGTTGCTGCTTGGGATTCCACTGCCTTGTGTTAATTAAAATTTAATTCCCCAGCCATGTGCGTCTGTACTTTCCTCAAAGGTTTTGTAGCTGTTAAGAACAATGTTGAATTTTAGATTGGAACAACAGACATCCAAATGTGGCTGTTGGAGTTGTTTTTTCATGTTTCTAATGAAGTGCTGCTTGTTGGTAGCTAGACTGCAAAAAATATGTTGATTTTTTTATTTATTTTTTTTTTTTTTAGACACTTGAATTGGAGGTGTTAGTATGTGGTAGTAGAGCTGTAGCAAGAGATGGTTTATAGAATGGCATGGAATGGAAAGTTAAAACACTGCCACCAACACATTGTGTGATATTGTGCCATTGTTACGACCGTGTCATGTATTTTTTTCTTGTGCTTTATGAGCAGCGTGTTCTCACTCCCAACTCGTCAGCTTGGTCAGTAGCTCTACGTGTCAAACTATGTGCAGGGCTGCCTCTAGTGGCTGTAGTAATTATGACGGGAGTAAAGGAGGAAGTCAGGGGATGTAATATAAAGAGCGACAAAGTGAAAAGTCTCCCTCCGACATCTTTTCGTAACCCCAACGGTAGCTAATGTGTGTCAGATAGTCCTACTTGGACAAAGTCAGCGTAGGGAGGAGTTTGGGGTGGATGGACGGGTCAAACAAACACAGGACTTTTACCCGTGAGTCCGCTGTTCATGTCCCATGTGAAACCAAGTCAACGTTGACTTATTTTAGTCTACGTATGTAAGTAAGTTAACTAACGTAACGTACTTAACTTACAAACGCAACTTAAGTTACGTAACAAACATACTTATTTTAACCCAAGCCGTGATCTTTTCCTAAACCTAAAGGGGTTTTGTTTGAATTCAGACTTCAAATTCGAAAATGTGTTTGAATTGGACTACCCTGCATGTTGAAAAAGGACACTAAAGAGGTACCCAGTGCATTAAAAAGTGACGCTAAGGGGCACTCAGTGCATTAAAAAGTGACGCTAAAGGGGTACCCAGTGCATTAAAACGTGACGCTAATGGGTACCCAGTGCATTAAAAAGTGACGCTAAAGGGGTACCCAGTGCATTAAAACGTGACGCTAATGGGTACCCAATGCATTAAAACTTGACACTAAAGGGGTACCCAGTGCATTAAAAAGTGACACTAAAGGGGTCTTGACCAAGTGTCCGTATGTGACGAGTTGGGAGTGAGAATGTGAAACTATGACCAATCCTCTAAACATTACATTGCCCTTTTTGTAATGTTTGATTGCTGGCCACTATGAAGATCATTTCCTCTACCTGAGACCTTAAATCCTTTGTTTTCAATTTCCCTGATGTCTTTTTTCTAAAGTTCTCAGATGCAGTTCTGTTTGCCGATGCATGTTTAAGAGATTATTTTGAAGCCATCGTTGTGTGCGCAGAATGTGATGGATTAGATGTGTATGTGTTCGTATTGTTAGTTAGACTTGTGTGTGCCCCCCCGTCCCACCTCAGTGGAGACATCCTACTGTACTAAGTGAAATGAGAGAGTACAAGTCTCTGTTTTCTACATTAGCATAATAGTTGGAGTTTCTTTTTAAGTGACTGTGATTGAATAAAGAAGCTTATTTCTTACAGTATCTGTTTTGTTTCAGCAGTTTCTGTCAACAATACACTTTGAACAATGCTTAACCCAAGATCATATATTGATCAATAAGAGGGCTAAATGAGGAAGTAGATAAGTTGTTCTCATACCTTTTATCTTCCCACCAAATGTTTCAATTGGAAGAAAGAACAATTTGTGCTAATTTGAACTCCTTTATATCCTGTTGGCTAGTTTAATCTACAGCAATGTTCTATGAGATCATCATATGTTTGTCCTGTAAGAACCACGTATCTCTAAAAAGTCAACTTTTCAAAAGTCAACACCTTCAGTTTATCACAAACATTCAACATCAACACATCTGGAATTACGTGGTTTTCACTGGACAAGTGGATGAAAACCTCTAATCTTAAAAGTAAAAGTACAATATTTACCTCTGAAATGTAGAAGTTACATAAAATGGAAATACTCAAGTGTAAAGTACAAGTACCACTGATAGGGAACCCAATATATCCAGCCCGGTCGCCAGTGGTTTAATGTAACAAAGTAATAATACTTTGTTAGAGTACTTTTTGTGAGTATCTGTGAGTATCTGTACATAGAACTTGAGTTTTTATATTTCTGTCAACTTTCACTTTTACTCCGATACATATCCCTGAAGAATCTTCATTACTTGTTACTATTGCAAGCAAGCAGGTTTGGTTGGTTTGGTTCAGTGGTCGATCATTCACGTGATGGGCAACAAATGCAAACAAAGTGCTGTGAAAGCCGTAGTTAAGTTTCGATTTCTGCTCAAGTCCAGGCAGGCTGCATCATGCTACATGCTACATGCTACATGCGACTAAGAAGGAAGGAAAAACTGGATTTTGTTCTTTAAATTCTTGAAATCATACATCGGCAAGTATGAAATTACTTTACTATCCCAACAACAGAACGGACCAGAGAAAGGACGTAGATTCCTTTATTTACGGTGCTGTGCTGCGCTACAATGTCAGTAAAGACCGAAAAAAATAAACATTTACGGCAGTACTTGTCGTGAAACCAGCTTATTTGCATCAAATTTGAATATGCATCAAGTGGTGAGGGCTCCACGGTGGTGCAGTGGTTAGCACAGTCGCCTCACAGCAAGAGGGTCGCAGGTGATGGTCTGGCGACCTGTCCAGGGTGTACTCTGCTTTTGTCCAATGTCAGCTGGGATCGGCTCCAGACCCCCCACAACCTCTAACGGGATAAGCGGTTGCAGATGATGGATGGATGGATGGATGGATGGATGGATGGATGGATGGATGGATGGATCAGGGGGCGGTGCTGGTCTGACAGTGGCCCACCACTTTCAAGAGGTACCCACCGTTAGGAAACAATATATGGCGGCGGAACATGTGCGGCACACCAATCCAGTGACCGGCTTATGCCGCTGAACCACAGTGGCACACCATCGGCCACTTTCCGATCTCGGTGTTGCTCCTGACACGCATCCTCTATTGGACAGGTGGGGCTATTACACACTTTGGCGTGATATCAGGTTGATTTATATTAGGGGTCAACATTTTGTCACAGAGCACATTGCCCAGAGAACAGGTTAAGAAGTAATCACAGCAGCACAGTGAGCCACGGGGTCTCCAGGATGAAAGCCCCCTATACCTCCTCTCTTCAGTTCCCGTAGTGCTCTCTGTTCCCAGGGCTATTTTCTGCCAGCTTAACCGCAGAGACGAGATGCTGCCTGACAGGTGCAGATGGGCAGCACTACGCTAAGTGATGGTGGTGGCCTTCCCTGGAGCGAGAGGAGAGGGAGCCCACAGCAGCCACTGAGAGATGGACTGTGTATGTGTGTGATAAGGGACATAAAACAGCCACATATTGCACACGGTGGGTTAAGAGGTTAAATCGATCTCTAACATTAAACATGGTGAACAGTGGGAGGATGATCTGGGCTTCAAATGAACTGCAGACCTAACAAGAATAATGTCGTGTTTTCATGAGCCTCAGGGAAGAAAGGATTCCTCATTTCC
>CAKAOI010049469.1:0-31189 GCA_916701655.1 Sebastiscus albofasciatus
CAAATACTAAAATGAAATGTCTTTTATGTCATCTTAGTGGCACAGGACTGCCACCACCCAGGAGACTGATGGCTTTCAGGTGAAGAGGCCCGGTGATGTTGGTGTTCGCTGCACCGTCCTGCTGATGCTAGATTACCAGGTAAATAGATGTTTGGGCGTTTGCCATGCGGTTTGATAATGTTGCTTTCAAGTCCTCTATTTGTTCAGTTAGTAAAAAGGTAAATAAAAGCGACGATTAGAGTTGGGTTGACTTCTGGTTATGCCGGATTGGTCAGATGTACCAGCTTACACCGGTTTGATTTTATGCAATTGGCTGAACCAGCATTTGAATGACACATTCTGGCAAATAAAAAAGTAGCCACCTGTGCCGAGGGCCTCACAGCACTAAATCCAGCTTGTATTGCATTAGTAATAATAAATATGACAGCATGATTAACATAACATTATGTTTGTTCATAAATGGACTAACATAATTCAGTAGCGGTGGAGGGGGGGAGATTTGCATGGTGTGTTTTGTTTACCAGAAAGTTCATGTGTTTTTTTGGGCTGATGAGACATGGCGGGGATAGTCTCAAAGAAAACAAAAACAGAGCCGGAATGAAACCAACGAAATAGGTTAGCCAAAAAACATAGACGAGGTAATGTGTAACGTGGTGCTGCTTCACGCTCCGCTTCTTCTTATTATTATTATTTGGTGTTTATTGGCGGTTGGCAAATCAGGTTAGAGGTGCATTACCACCACCTACTGGACTGGAGTTGCTAGACTCTCATTCAGTCTCATTCTGTTTCACTCGGGAGCGGCTGCTGAGTCAAGTGTGTAGTAAAATTCGGTATACTGGTCTTGTGTCTGGCTTAATATCAAACCGGTCTGCACATTTTTGCGCCGGCCCAACCCTAGAGACGATCAAACCTAATGCAGATTCACTTTGCTTTAATCTGTCTTTATGTGCACCAAACAGCCCCCTCAGTTCAAGCTGGACCCCCGGCTGGCTCGTATGCTGGGTATCCACACCCAGACCAGACCTGTCATCATTCAGGCCCTGTGGCAGTATGTCAAGACCCACAAACTCCAAGACCCCCATGAGCGCGAGTTCATCAACTGTGACAAATACCTGCAGCAGGTGAGTGGAGTCCTTTTTGTAACATGATACACTTTAAAATCTATATTAAGCTCTAGTGATCCAATTTGTTACTTTATAATACACCAAAAGAGGCCTCCCTGTTGTTTAAACCTGATGAATACGAACTGTAGCCGGTGTATGAAGCTGGAATGATCAACAGTTAACTCCTGCTCTTGATGTTGTATAGTCAATCCCTCTACGCTTCACTCTGTCCTTGTATGGAGACTTTTCTTTCTGGGTCACCGACTGGTTTCCCAGTGCATTACCTTCTACTGTGCCAAGATAAACAGAGGAAAGTTAACAGTGAATTCCTACAAAGTTAATGTATGAAATAAATGTTCTGACTAGCTTACTTTCTTGTAATTAAAACAGTGATTTGTAATGCAGTAAAGATGGAATAGAGACATTAATTTAAAAGCTCAGTTTTGTTTTTTTTTACTCTTTTATATACACACTCAGTAAAAATGGTCATAACAGATTTTAGTAGCAGAGAGCAACACACCCTCTGACAAAAAAAAAACAGAACAGGACACAGTGGATTATTGTAGATGTTTGGACAGAGGTGGCATATACTTGTTACTGTGAAAATAAACATTGAATAGATAAAATAACTCACACATTAGAGGCTGAAACATGATTGCCACCCACATTTAGTTTGTTATAAGTGATTTATCTAGATATTATATAATGTCTTTGTTGGGTTTTCTTTACATACTGAAGGCGAGGAAACACCATGAAACACCATTGGCGTTTATATTGGTTCCCTATAAGCCTCGCTTTCACTATGCAATTCTGTCTGCCACTGGGTATGATCTCTCGGGAATATGAAGGCTCGATTTATGGCACAAAGGAAGTGTGTCGACGACTGAACAACCAAAACAGGAAGAGGATATAGCTTTTTTTCCCCCCGGTGGCTATCCCCAGTTACCAAAGAGTCAATGTAATTTCTTTACAGTTACTATCCCCAGCAGCGGAAAAGGCGGACCGTGGAACTATCAAAGTAACTATTGAAAACAAAAATGCAGTCTGTCCTGTGCAGTGTTGATAACTCTTTCCCAATGAAAGTGGCTAACAGTAACATCATACGCTAACTTACATATTGGGGGCAAGTTGAAAAAGCTGTCTATTGCCACTTAAAGTGTGTTTGTTTCATTTTTGCAGATCTTTGAGACTCAGCGAATGAAGTTCTCTGAGATCCCGCAGCGCTTGCATGCACTCCTGATGCCCCCAGAGCCCATCATCATCAACCATGTGATCAGGTAACCTCATTACAGTGATGTACGACGTCCCCTTTGTGACAAAAGTCACATGTGAATATTGTGTTTTCGCAGTCTCTTGCTGGTGAATTTCATCTCCTGCCACTATGTGACGAGTCCACATACTGCCAAAACTAAATGTGCTGTATTCTTTTACAGTGTGGATCCTAATGACCAAAAGAAGACTGCTTGCTATGACATTGATGTGGAGGTGGACGACACGCTGAAGACTCAGATGAACTCCTTCCTGCTCTCCACAGCCAGTCAGCAGGAAATAGCCGGACTGGACAACAAGGTTAGACAGACTCATCCTCTCTGCGATGTCATGAAAGGAAGTTGTGTTTCCTGTTTCCTGCTGTATTTCTATGCCTTTTTTTTTTGTGGGTTTTTGATCAATTAAATTACTAAATCCCTGCTGACTGTAGAACAACTTGCACTCGAACAAATGTCACACAAAGAGAGGAAGTATATATTTTTTGGTGAAATAGTTTGAAATAGCACTTAATTCTTTGACAACTTCCATTTGTTGTAGCTGTGGAAATGCCATTTTTAACACTCACTTTAAATGTGAATGAGCATTTTTTTATTTTTTTATTGGACCCCTGTTCCACTGAGCCACCGTGTCGTTTTATTTTCCATCATTTTGTGCGCCTGCTGAGGGCAATTTCACACATATTCGCTCTCCCAAATTGTTGCCTGTGAATCACCGCCTTCTTTCTAGCCAGTTATGAGGTCAGTCAGGTCTTCTTGACCTCCTGCTAGCAGTCATTACCTTGACTGGGATGGTTATTATCACATTCATAAGACACAGAGCCATTCCTCTATAAGACATCCTTCTGATTGTCTTTTGTTCTGAGACAAATCAACACTGTAAATAGAGAGAGCTTGTTTATAGTTTATAGGCGCCGTTCATTTTGTGACTTGATTTTGGTGTTGATTAATGATATACACCCAGTTCCTGCCGGTCTGATATCAGAAACAGTTTGTTTCGCCTTAATTTTCCCTGTATGTATAGTGTCTTCTGAAAACAGAACACAGACATCTGTTGCTGTGGTTTAAAACAGTTTTGGAACTGCTGATCTGAAGGATACGTGATGTAAAACGGTTATTAAGGAAACACCTGTTCTCCCTTTTTCTGTGTCAGCAATATTCTATTTAATAAACTCGTCATTAATTACTTTAAATTTATGACCCTTCTCTTTATTCTGTTTAATTCTTCCCAGATCCATGAAACCATTGAGACCATTAACCAGCTGAAGACCCAGAGAGAGTTCATGTTGAGTTTTGCCAGAGATCCTCAGGGCTTTATCAACGACTGGCTGCAGTCCCAGTGCAGAGACCTCAAGGTGAGTCCGACCGTCACAACTGAATCCTCTAGGAATTTAAGGCACTCTAATCTGTGGTCTAATATCTCTACAGATATCATGTTGCTTCTGCTTGAAAACAAAAAAACATGTTTTCTTTTGTGTGCTTTTGAATAAGAGAAAATGTTAAAATCAAGTAAAAGTTCAGGGATAAATATGTAGTTGTTGTGTCAGACATTCAGAAGAGTAAGCGTGCTGCCACTTTGGTTCAATATTTAGCAGTTGTTAGAGAGAATCCCATCAAGAAGAGGAAACAATATCAGTTCGTCCAACGACAGTAGGGATGTCACGAGATCCGATACTTTAGTACCAAGTTGATGCCAAAATTCTCAAAACATGACGGTACTCGTTTTTCTACATTACCGCAGGTACCACAAATACCAGGGGGCTCGAGGCTAAGGGCGACATAAACTCACTATTGACGCGACCAGGAGACGCACTTTATTTTTTTCCCTGATAATGCTGCATTGTGAACAACACATCTGTGTTGAAATCAGCTGGAGGAGAGTTAGTAACTTTAGGTTTTAGCAGCGAGTGGGCAGCACAGTTCTGCGGAGCTAACGATAATGTAGGCTGCATTGTTTTTCATTAAGTGTGCAGTAAAAAATTGTATTGGGCAAAGGTAAAATTTTAACGTTACCGTGATGTGTTCAAATGTAATCTTGTGAAATCTAGTTTTTGGTGAGAAACTTGAATAAATCCAGTTGTTTGAAAGAGATGTTTTCACAACAATATAAAATAGATAATAGAGATGGGATTATGACTTTAACTTCCTAAAACTAGCTCAAAGTGTTATGGTCGTATCGAATCGCAGAATTTCATTGGTATGGTATCAACTACTAAATTGCTGGTATTGTGACACACCTAACCGACAGCGTCAATAGATCACAGCCAAAAGATTTGAAGTGTTTTTAGTAAGGGATGTGACTTGTTTTCAACTATAAACTCTCTCTTGTCTTGCCGTTACTACTGCTACTGTTATTGCTCCACCTACCTGCCTCTACTGCCTCTATGCCTATTATCATTCAGTGTCTCCATAGTGTAATTTTCACTGTTGTTTCTTCTGTCTGTCCACATGGCATGTAATGCATATTTTTCCCATCCTAGAAGAAGGATTTCTCTTCTGTCTGGAGACTTCTTTATTTGAATCAAAGGTGTTAATATTGAGGATGTCATATCCTGTGTACAGATTTGTAATGCCCATTGAGGCAAATTTGTAATTTGGGCTATTTAAATTGAATTGCCAACCTGTAAAACCCATTCAAACACAGCAACTATAAGCACATTCTGTAGGCGTTATAAGAAGACTTTGAGGAACGTAGGAAAACATTAACAGAAGCAGAATAATGCTGGGTAGGTTTGGGAAAGTGAATACAAGAAAAGGAACTCCTGCAGTGCTAAAAACCACAGATGGATGATAAATAACAAAGAGTATCTCTGAAGGAAACTACAGACATACACTTCTCACATCTCAAGTCAAGAATCAGAAAAAAAAAAACCAATTATAAGCATGGTTAATTTTCAAGTTCAGTAAATTCCTTGAGGTCATGTTTGAAGTTAATAATATTTAGTCTTGCGGAGGTTTGCTGTGGGAAGAGAAGACTACATTACATTAAGTACGTGGACATTGTGCTCATGCTGCTCACTCAGGTGTGACACGGCAGGGCAGAGTCAAAATAGAGCGTGAGACATTTAATAACATGTCTGACTGGATGCACGCTCGCCTCTTGTCTGTCCGCTGAGTGAGCCGGTTAACTGCTGACCAGCTGTCGCCCACCTGCAGTGTTTGTTCAGCCAAATCTCTGTGAAATTGAACAAACTCAGTTCAGGGCTCGCTGTCTGCTTTCACAGCAGCAGTCAACCTTATAAAGAAGTTTCTCTTGTGACGACACGTCTTAGCTGCGGTCTGTGTTTGATGGATGTGTAAATGTGTCTTCCTCTGTTTACAGACCATGACAGATGTGGTCGGAAACCCAGAAGAGGAGCGGAGAGCAGAGTTTTACTACCAGCCGTGGGCTCAGGAGGCAGTCTGTCGCTACTTCTACTCCAAGGTAATCAACCTATTCCTCCTCCTATATTTTGTCTTTCTTTATTTCTACCGCTTTGGTCCAAAGAGTTAATTATCTCAATTATCTATTTTGATGAATTCCCATGAAATTTTGTACAAACATTCATTTTCCCCAGAGGATGAATCCTAACAACTTTAGTGAACTCCTGATTGTTCGTCTAGCACCACCGTGAGGTTGATATTGGTGGTTTTGAGTGAAATATCTCAATATTCACTGTTTGATGGATTGAAATTTGGTTCAGACATTGATGGTACCCAGAGGATTAATTGTAATGACTGTGGTGATCGGCTGTACTTTGTTATTAATGCTAACGAGGACTTTTACTAAACATTACTTTTATTATTCATTAATCTGCTGATTGTTTTTAGTAATTGTCAAATGTCAGAAAACAACTGGTTGGACATAAAGGAACAGTGTGTAACAGTTAGGGGGATCTATTGGCAGAAATGGAATATAATATTAATAAGTATGTTTTCTTTAGTGTATAATCGCGTGAAAATAAAATAGTTGTGTTTTCGTTACCTTACAATGAGCTGTTTATATCTAAATACGGAGCTGGTCCCATGTTTCTACAGTAGCCCAGAATGGACAAACCAAACACCAGCTGTAGATTAGGGACATTCACGTTGTCGCGACGGCCACCGTAGTTCTCCTACACACTTGGCATGCGGGATAAGTTTCAGTTGGTTGCAATGTGCAACCTTACCACTAGATGCCGCCAAAATCCTATATACTGCACCTTTAAAGTTTGTATTGATTTGGTATATAGACAGCAGAGTTGGTTAAAATCTTTTAATCAAAATCAGTCATCAGTAATGTTAGCTGTTTTCCGATAAGGTGGCAGATATGTTCTGAGGCTGTATCTATCAATTGTTTTTATAATCGATTAATCTGCTGATTATTTTGTAGATTAATTTTTTTATAAACTGTCAGAAAATAGTGATAAATGCTAATTGTTTCTAGAGCCTAAGTTGACATAAGTACTTGCTTATTTTTTCCTAACAACAATATTCAATTTTACTATCATATACCACAAATAAAAGCAGCATTCATCACAGCATTTGAGAAGCTGGAGCCAGAGGATGTCAGATATTTTTGCTGAATAAATGGCTAAAACAGTAAATCGATTATTAAAATAGTTCCCAATTATTATTCTGTTGATCAACTAATCGATTAATCATTTTCAGTTCTAGTGGTGCTAATACACTAAACCAAGATGATCACCGTAAACATTATACCTTCTTGAAATCAGCATGTTACCATGGCTGTAGCCTCTTGTTGTTTCTATCATGGCCATTATTGATTTTTTATCACAGCATTGTCTTCTGCTGATTAAATCTCGTCTGTGTGTCTTTCAGGTCCAGCAAAGGCGACAGGAGCTGGAGACGGCGCTCGGCATCAGGAACACCTAAAGAGATTTATCCACAGAGACGTGCTGTGCTGTCGGAGACGACTAATGCGTGAGCGTGTAGGATGTTCAAAATTAATTCCTCCCACAGTTTTCTGACAAACTTAGAGAGAGACATAGATACTAGATGGCTTTACCATTATATAGGATGTCCTTTTGTTGTTTTTATCTTCACCCTGCAGCTCGACTACTTTTTGCAGTTTGGTTGCTACTTCTACTTTTTTTTGTATAATTGTTTTTTGTCCTCACACCAGAGCTACAGTGTATTTTTCGCTAGCATGTCTAAGCCTTTCCTGGAAGCATTCCTTTCATTTTCGATACATTGTGCCCACACAAAAGTACAGATTGTACACAAATGAAAAGCAGAGGGCAACTTTTAATGTATTTTGTCCCTGAATCTAAAAATACCTTAAATCAGATGGAATGTGTTGGTTCTGCCTTGGCTCTTTGTTCCCCTCTTTGGAAAGTAAATTTACATTTTACACACCCAGCCCGGCCCCCGTACGCTCGCCCATTCAGTTAGATATTGATTGTGATTGTGTTTGTAATCAATCAGGCTACTTGACTGCACATTGGCTGTTCAAGTGTCACTTTGTCTTAAGCTCTCGTTGGTCTGTTTTGACAGTTTGTGCCACAGTTCGGTGTACGAGAGACGTTTTGAAAGCTCAATCATGGCAGAATATACATCTTTTTGTTAAAGGGTGCCATTTAGTATGAAGTTTTCCTTTTTTTCTTTTTTTGTTATTATCAATGGTTCTTGTTTTAAAAATATGTATTATATCAGTACTTGTCTTGTTAGCTAGTACAGATTATCAAGGAAGTAGCTAGTATGAGTACCTCTAGTCTATATAGTTTTGTAAATACTGAGCAGAAAAAAAACTGAAGATGGATGTGAAGTAAAATTGTATCTCTTATCCTGGCAGATGTTTTTCTTAACTCTTTGTCTACGCTCAGATAGTTGAACCAGTATTTATATTATTAATCAGCCCTCGCTGTCAGAGCACAGTGACTTAGTTCTCCTCAACATAAAGACGTCACATTTGACGAATCACTGCTTTGCGGGATGAAATGTACACGACATTCATGTCGCCTGCAAGCGGGTGAAAAGTTAAATATTCTGCTTTTTAGTTTTGTGTATTTTTTGATTATGTACTGAGAAGCCATAAACACGATTTTAAGAGTTGTAGCTTCTTCGTACACTGGCTCAACACCTTGTTGAGTTTAATAGTTGTTTCCCTGTTGAAGGTAAAGATGAGTGTCCTGGCTGAAACTTTAGCGTGTGTGCATTTAATTAACGAATTCCAAGAATACACTAATGTGGGTTTGGGGCAGGTACATGATTTGAAACAAGCGGTGGGAACCTCCGGGGTTTAAAACACAACACTGGGGGGACTGTAGTAGTATTTGAATCTGCAGACTTTTTCATGGACCAAACCTATTTTTCTGTATGTTCTTATGTTATAATAAAGGATATGTAAAATGTACCTGCTGTCTGTGTCAGTGATTTTATTTAAAGGTGCAGTGTGTGTAGGATCTGGTGGCATCTAGCGGTGAGGTTGTAGATTGCAACCAAATGAAACTTCTCCCTTGTGCCAAGTGTGTAGGAAAACTACGGTGGCCAACGTGATAATGCAAATGACCCTATCTAGAGCCATTGTTTGGTTTGTCCGTTCTGGGCTACTGTAGAAACATGGCGGCTCCGTATGTAGATATAAACGGCTCATTCTAAAGTAACGAAAACACAACAATCCCTATGTTCAGGTGATTATACACTAAAGAAAACATACTTAATATTATATTCTATTTCTGCCAATAGAGCCCCCTAAATTATACACACACTGTTCCTTTAACATCTATATAATGAAAAACTGCTTTAATTTATTCCTTTGTGGATTACAATTGGGCCAGATAGTTATGGGACAGTTATTTTCATTATTGATTAGTTTCTCCTAATTAAACAATTTTTTATTAGTTTCTCCTAATTAAACAATTTTTTACCTATAAGGTACCTATAAGCCCCGTCAGATGTGCTGTTTGGTACTTGCAATCCCAATTAACCCATTAAGTTTACTCTCACATAAGACAAAGCAGCAAAAAATGTGGAAGTACTCAGATTCTTGTTAAAATACATCATTGCATGAAAAAGTCATCATCCCAAATCCTACTTAATATTACTACTTAGTAATAGCTAAATGTCCTTAAAAGTATCAAAAGTGAAAAAGCATCATTTTACTGGTGTAGCTGCTCGAGGTGGAGCTGTAGTTTATCTATACAGTTGAGTAGTTCAGTTCAGTGATTCCCACCCTCAGGGTCAGACCCCTCTCGAAGATCATAATATAAATTTTGGGGGGCCGTGAGATGATTAATGGGGTAGAAAAGAAGAGGTCATAAGCCATAACATTTGTGGACTGCTGGTTTAATCTTTAAGTGTGCATTTCAAATCCGTAGTCTGAAGAGTAACTACAGCTGTCAGAAAAATATAGTGGAGTAAAAAGTACATTTCTCTCTGAAATGTAGTGAAGTAAAGTAGCCTATAGCATAAAATGGAAATACTCAAGTACAAGCACCTCAAAATTGCACTTAAGTACAGTAAATGAATAACTGTATCCTCTTTCCACCACTGAATGTCACACTTGAGCAGCTATACATAGAAAATGTTTGGCATTTGTGTTTGAAAAAAAAACTTAATTGGTTATCAAACCTTTCTGTCAATCGATTAACAACTTTTCATTTCAGCTTTAGTTTGTAATGTATTAAAGGGACCAATATTTCCATTTATTCTCTATGATAAGACTGTGTGACCGTACTAATAATGACGCCACTAGGAGGCAATAACCTAATTAAATCATCAGATTACTCCCTCAGTGACTAAAGTTTGTAAAATGGAGAAAACTTGAGTATTTAATACGTCAATGTGAGCTCAATGCAACAGGCTGCAACACATCTGAGTAGTGAACTATCCTGTTGCTTGTGTGTGTGAGATAGAGAGAGAGAGAGTTTGTCCATGAGAGGCAACGGAGCAGACCAACCAGGCAGGAGAGGGAGTGCCTGAGCCTCAGCTCTGTGTGTCCAGTATAAATACACTTTGTCCAGACTTGAGCGTGTCTTCACACCAGCAGCAGCTCCGTCTGGAAGGTCAAACACACCATGGCACCGAAGAAAGTCTGTGTGATCGGCTCTGGTAATTGGTGAGTAAAGGGTTTAAAGGTGTCTTTGGATGTCTTTCAGTTTACTGTTTGAACAGAGAAACCTGTCAGTGGTGTGCTAAAGTAAGTTTATAGTCACCATATCTGTATTTTTTCTCTCTGGATTAGATTTCACTTTCTTTGTGTGTGTGTGAATGTTGTCTAAAAGTTGGCAAACTTGGAAGAAAGAAGGCAACTTTAGAGTTTGTTAACAGCAGATACATTATTCATAAAGTTAATAAAGTGCAGAGTGGGTTTTGCTTTGCAGAGTGGAGATCTTCTGACACTGACTGATGACCTTTGATGCTTCAACACCCCCAAAATCTTTATCAAAAACGCGACTCCTGCTTTTTAAAATTCAGCTATATTTGTGCCGAGTCAGCCTTCGTGTGGTGTGGATATCCCTCAGCTTGCATGACATTTAGATCACTCTGTGGAGGAAGAAGTATTCAAATACTTATAGTAGCAATACCACAGTGTGCTAGTTAAAGACCTGCATTCAAAACTGTACCTATGAAAAAGCAAGGAAGGTATTATCAGCAGTATATAGATAAAGTATTAGAAGTACTCATTATGTAGCGTTGTGGCTCTGGTCAGTGTATGTTAAAATATAGTATATTATTATGATAATTATTATTGATGCATTCATATGTAAGCAACGTTTTAATGTTGTGGTTGGTCTAAACTAAGTTATATATATATTTGGGTAATTTAATCTATAACAATTCATCATGTTTTATAAACTTGTCTTGTGATTTGTATGTAAAAAAGTCATCTGCAAAGTAACTACTTAGTACAAGTACCAAACTTGACTGAGATCACTTGTGACAGAACAAAAGTTTAATTTATATGTGCCAATAAATGACAGATTACTGATAATTAACATTGATATATGGTCTTAAAAAGGGATTTATTGCAGCTCTTAGCCCATGTTATATAAATAATCATTGGCCTGTCTTTAGGTGAGTATCTCCTCATGCCAAAATAATGGTCCTCTGGTATTCTTTTTCACAGTAGTGTTATTGTTGTCTGGAAAAGCATCTGAAAATGTCATGTGACACTAAATGTCTTCAGTACAAAGGTCAGGCTATTGTGACAACTGTCCACTATCAGGGGATACACTACTGTATTTAAATCAGTAACTAACTATTAGCCATGAAATATCTAAAATCAACTTATTTAAAAGCGTAACATTTGTGTTTCTTACACAAAGAGGTCAGTGTACAACCTTCTTAATGTCAGCAATAGTTGATGCAAAGACCTTTTTCTTATAAATACACAAATGAATAAAAAAGTCAGCATCAGCCTGTAATATCAGAGAATCAATATAACCGATCAAACTCAAGACTAGATATATGACAACTTTTTGATAAATGTTTCTTCTAAGAAAGAGAAACTCCCAAAAGCCCAGATTGAAATCCATGTAGAATTTACATATAAAAAAAAAAAACAGAGGCCATTTAACCTTTTTGTTTTCGGAAACAATAAATTCAAGCAGCCGCTGTCTTCACACCTGAATGATCACTGTGCGTGTCTGTGTCCACAGGGGCTCTGCCATTGCCAAGATTGTGGGTGCCAATGCGGCCAAGTATGACACGTTCGACACCACAGTGAACATGTGGGTGTTCGAAGAGACGGTGAACGGACGCAAACTCACAGAAATCATCAACACGGACCATGAAAATGTGAAATATCTGCCCGGCCACAAGCTGCCCCCCAATGTGGTGAGCATGAAAACACTCTTTGATGACTTCAGTGACTGTTTGGTGATTGATGTTATATATATATAATCATATTTCCTCTCTCCTCCTCAGTTGGCTATTCCAGACGTGGCTGAGTCTGTGAAAGGAGCCGACATCCTGATCTTTGTGATCCCTCACCAGTTCATCATGAGAGTGTGTGACACCATTAAAGACCACATCAAGAAGGATGCTGTCGGAATGTCTCTCATCAAGGTAACGTTTGTCTTATATATCTTATATAGGCCTGGCACCATAATGGTACAGGAATTTCACAATGCGCTAAAGAATGGGACTTAATGATGCAGAGGGACTTTTGTGTGTTGGATTTGTGGACTGCTCCAGGGTGTGGATGCGGGTCCAGAGGGTCTGAAGCTGATCTCAGAGGTCATCAGAGGGAAGCTGGGCATCACGGTGACCTGCCTCATGGGAGCAAACATCGCCAACGAGGTCGCTGAGGAGAAGTTCTGTGAAACAACCATCGGTATGGAGGATAGATGGACATTTGATGCCTACAATTAAGGAGACAAAATTACATTTGTCTTTTAAAAAATGACTTGCTATGAAAGTAAAGCACCGTTATGCTTTGAATCTGAATACAATGCTTATAGGATACAATCATGCGTCGAAATATAAACAAATCATTTATTTTTTTCCAAAAAAGACGCACAGCAATTTTGAGTGAGGCTCCAGCTGTAGTTAAAGGTGCTCTATACGACATCCAGAGCATTAATATGGCAGCAAACAACTATTTGCTACGTAAAGATATAGAGGAATAATGTCCACCTGAGCAGAGAATGAAGTCACTCTCCCTATGTGTGAGTGGTAATCCAAGCTTCCCTGTGCTTTGTTTAACCTATATAGCCGGCTGGCCGCACATGCCTTTTAGTGCATATTCGTGCACGTGAGCGTGCCCCTACTCGCTAGCTCATGGCCGCCGCCCTGCGATGCTCTCATATGGCGGTTACAGCTGATAACGCCGTTCTGATCGACAGTGTTGTTGCGAAAATGTAGCACCCACCCTCCCGTTACCCCTCAGGTTAACACTGTTCTCTCTGTCAGCACTTTTGCCGTTGTTTACACTGTTTATCGCTGTTAGCACCGTTAGCCGGCCAGACGTGCCTTTTTGATGCATATCCGTGCATGTGAGCGTGCCCCACTGGCTAGCTCATGGCCGCCATTCCGCACTGCTCTCATACGGCGGTTACAGCTGATAACGCTGTCCCGATTGACAGCATTGTTGTGGAAGCGCAGTACCCACCCTCCGGTTCCCCCCCAGGTCAACCTTGTTATCACTGTCAACTCTGTCGCTGTTGTTTCCACCGTTTAACACCAATAGCTGCGCCATGTTGAGAGCCATTGAGAGGCAATAGAAATGGTCCCAATCTCATATTTGACACCTTAAAGAGGACATGACTGGATGACTTTTGATATATCATTAACAAACAGTATGATTCGTCAAAATTATCAAAATCTTGTGTTTTGGCATTTCATTTATTTAAAGTGAAAGATTGTTGGTAGCCTACTCTGTTCCTCTGGTCCTCTGTTTAAAACATGTTATGATGTAAAGCCCCATAAACACATGTATACACAAACTTTGAGCCATTTTGGCTGTAACATTATTTGGAATGAAATCTTTAGTATTTAACACCGAACATCTTGAAATTTCAACTTTATTTTGAAAGGTTTTGACAGAACAATACAGTTTTATTTGTTCTGACTAGTTAAAGGTACATATTTATGGTTTTATACAGTAAACATTTCTTAAGTGCTGCACTATGGAAACTGGTGATGATTTATTTGTTATTTTTGGACATAGGGTGCAAAGACAAGGCTCACGGGCCCGTGCTGAAGGAGCTGATGCAGACCACCAACTTCCGTGTGACTGTGGTGGAGGAGTCTGATGTTGTGGAGATCTGCGGGGCGCTCAAGGTCGGCTTTTCTCCTCCTTCAAACAAATTCAAACAAATTCACTCCTTTATTTTCACCATGGAGACTTCAATGTCATGTCTTTGCTTGAGCTCTTAAGAATACATGAAAGATGTAACGGTGAAAAATGCCGCATGGTCAAACGAATTCCATTTACTACAATGTGTTTGTAGTTTAATATTTGTAGACATCTACTGATGTTTTGTATTGAAATTCACCGTTTCCAGAGACATCTGTAATCATACAGACATTGTTTTAACTGGTAAACATTACACATTTTTGGGAAAACTTTAAAATATCATGTTAAAGAAATCTGCTCATCCTGATTGGTCCAAAAAGCTGAAATCATACGTTTCAAACTAATCACTAACGATCATGATTTTGAAAATTTTGAGTTTTTTGATATGGAAAATAATATTCAACATGATGTGTGTATGCATCAAAAGCAGTTAAGAGACAAATCTAACAGAATTTGTTGACTAGTTGTGTAAAAATATATGAAGATTATCTATTTGGAAGCATTGCTTTCTCATCTAAACAGTGAGATTCCTCATATGCACCATTAGTACTAACCCCAACATGTAAAAAGAACAACACAATACCAGCAGTATCTCCTCTCTCTTGCTGCTGCAGAACATTGTAGCAGTGGGAGCAGGTTTCTGTGACGGTCTGGGATTCGGCGACAACACCAAGGCAGCAGTCATTCGTCTCGGCCTGATGGAGATGATCGCCTTCGCCAAGGTCTTCTGCACAGACTGCCCCGTCTCCCCCACCACCTTCCTGGAGAGCTGCGGCATCGCTGACCTCATCACAACCTGCTACGGTGGACGCAACCGCAAGATCGGGGAGGCCTTCGCCAAAACAGGCAAAGTACGAGGAACAGATTTTGTCTCCCTCTTTCTTCTGTCTTTCTTCTCTTCTTATGAAAAGCATGATAATGTAACTCGAGACACTAAAACACACCTCTTTGCTTTCAGACCATTGAGCAGTTGGAGAATGAGCTGCTGAACGGTCAGAAGCTTCAAGGTCCAGCAACTGCATCTGAGGTCCACCAAATTTTGAAACAGAAAAAGATGGTGGAAAAGTAAGTTTGTCTCATGTTTTGTTGAGAGGATCTTGATCACAAGATGGTTTGCTTGGACATTTATCATCCCTGCAATTACTGATACATGTCGGTTTTACTAAAAGTTCACATCATGTTATGCAAATCTTTAAAGGAATATGTTTTATTGCCAAGAGTTGGATGAGAACATTGCTCTCTCATGTTTGAGAGTGGTACCAATGTTTCCTCTTAAAGGTACAGTGTGTAGGATTTGGTGGCATCTAGTGGTGTGATTGCAGATTGCAACCATCTGAGTAACACTCCCGCTCACTTTTTTCCTTTCCAAGACTGTAATAACGTGAGCCGCCGAGTGCAAAACCGTGGTAACGCCGTTCGCCTCGCTCGGAGGCCATCCTTACCATAATAACACTACTTTAGGGAGCAACAGAAGTCGGACGGTGGCTGGCGTTACCACAGTTTTACACTCTGCATCTCGCATTACCACAGTTTCACAAGCGTGTCTGAGAACTACGAAAGGCTCTCCCTAGAGCCAGTGTTTGGTTTGTCCGTTCTGTGCATCATGGCGGACTCCATGACGAGGAGTAGTGTCTAGAAGGGAACCCGGAAGTTGGGGAAATTCTCGCGAGATGGTTAAGGTGAGGCATTGACCTCGAATAGTTAAGGTTAGGCAGGTCGTCGGGCAGCGAGTCTTGCGAGAGTTTTTGCAAGTTTTTGCAGATCTCAGATCAGATTTTGCAATTTGTGGGTTACCTTATAGACACGACCGTGAAGAGGACCTGCTCCCTATGTAGATATAAAGGGCTCATTCTAAGGTAATCAAAACACAATGATTCTTAGTTTCAGGTGATTATACACTAATGAAAACATAGTTATGAATGTTATATTCCATTTCTGGTAATAGATCCCCCGAAATGTTACACACTGTTCCTTTAATATGTTTCTTGTATGCACCAAACACCGAGGCAAATTGCTTATAAGTGACAATCCTACATGGCAATAAACCTTATTCTGATTCTGATCTTCTCATCTAACTCTCAGCAAGGAGAGTTTCCCAAAACTATTCCTTTAATAATTTCCCTCATTCTTAAATCATTCTTTCGCCTCTCCAGGTTTCCCCTTTTCACTGCGGTTTACCAGATCTGCTTCAACAGCCACCCAGTCACAGATTTCATCAAGTGTTTGCAGGACCATCCGGAGCACATGTGAAGGATTACAGACTGATGAATGGGTGGAAGTTGGTTAAAGGACTCACACGACAACTATTGTATAACCCAGGTGATTATAGCTTCGGAGAAGACTGTGCCTAATCCTGATTTCTCTCATGTTTGAATCTCAAACTGAAAAAAAACACAAAAAATGAAGTAAAGTGGCCTTCTCTACTGCATTGACCTGTTTCTACTACATTATTGACAGTAAACACTAACTTTTGTTTTTACTGATTACAAATGTACATGCCAAAAATCTACCATGTCTTAAGAATTTTAATTACTGTGCCTTACACAATATTCAAACCCCCCGACCTGAATGTTACGAGATGTTACATCATTTCTTGGTCTAAAAGTGCCTTAACGTGCCTTTTCACAGACATGTATGTTCTCCAATGTTAAACAAAGCACTGAACACACAACAGTTACCACTCCCATTGGGTTGTTTCTTTCTTCTGGACTTCTTACGATGATTTATTTTGGAATAAATTATTGAACTCGTTGACTTATAGTGCCTGTGTTCATGTGTAATGCTTTCTTTTTCACTTGCTGTGCAGGATACGCTCATACACACTCAGCAACAGCAGCCTCACTGTAACCTGACCTGAGCTCAGCCAGGCTGCCACTCTAAACTCTTCACCTTTACCATTTTCTAGAGCGTCTACTTCAACCTTTCTTTAAGTGCACGTCCTGCCTCAGTCCTCATAAGTGGTGGCTGCGTTGTTCAGTATGGTGCAATGATTCATTCAAAATCAAACAATCTTTCTTTTCTGTTGATTCATTCAGAAACATCTCTGAAGATGTAATCTCTTTCTGGATTCTTTTAAAATGCAAGAAACCCAATATGTGTTCATTAACAGCCATCTGTCCGTCACCATATGTCAGTGTATCCCATCAATGCTCAGTGCCTGTAAGCGTTTCAGCTATAAAGGCTGCATGAAAGGCAGCGTGTAGCGTCTGGTGTTATACATTCCCTGCTTTGCCAGTACTCTAATTGTTAAAACACTCAAGCAAAAATCCTCTCCCATGTATGCTCTTTGATCCTACAATTGTGTTCGTTTTTTATATATTTTTTTTTTACCAGCTGTGTTGCTTGGTTATGTTGCAGACCATGAAGTCACATCATTTGCCGCTTGTTTAAAAAGGGCCTCCCTTGCTGAAACCCCTTGCATAGTTATTGAGTCAACTGGTCTGTGAGATTTCTAATAATAACGTGCTCCTAAGGGGCAAATGTCTGTCTATAATTAGACGGCGGATAGCACAGTGCAGCTGCCGCATCCCTGCTTAACAAAACACCGATGGAGAAATGACACCTTCTCGAAATACAATACCATTGTGGTGCCATCAACAAATGTGACTGTGGTACCATCAACATCATCTTTCAGCTCCATTTTGCACATTTTAAATGAACAATTATATCTATGTATAATGCCTTTCAGTGCGGTTCAAATGTATGTCTGAGCCCATACTGAAACAAAATACCCTTTACTTATATGTATAGGTCAAGATGTTGCATAAGTACCAATCTGTAGCTGTAATACATCCATTGGCCACCTGGGTGTGCCATCACATTAATCACATTCCTCTCACAGTCAGTTTGATCTACCTTTGATAAGGCACCTTTAGAGATAACCTATCGATCGGATTACTGAGCAGAAGCTGTAAAATCATAAAGGTATAATAAGGTATAATAATTTAAATATGAAAGTATCTGATAACAGTGAGGCTCTAAGAGGAGAACAGCAGGGATGGATGCCATACATGCATGGTACCCATCCCCTCAGTGAGGGAGGAGGGACTCGCCTTACTTCCTCAATTCCAGTCCTCATCTCAGGGCGGCAACCAAGGTATGTAAAGCTGACAGGTGACAGCCAGAACACACAGGAAGCTGTGTTTTACCTTCAAAGTTAAAAAGTAGAAATGTATGAGAAAATAACAAGAAGAACTAGTTTTGAGTCTTTTGGAGCAAGTCCAAAGTTCAGTCTCAAGTATTTGATACTTGACTTGCAAGTCAAAACTTGCATGTCTTTCGGGTCTATTAGTAATTGCAACGGCTGAAACAGATCACACATCAGTTATTAGCAGGTCATTAAACCTGCAGTAAGCAGAATCTTTTGGCATCATTGGGCAAAAAAATCCCAAATAACCTTTCAGCATATTGTAATTCAAGACTAGACTTATTCTAGACTCCTCATGGCTCTGTTTTCAGGCTTTAAAAAATTTAGCCTGTGACGGGAGACTTTGACCAATCACAGGTCATTTCAGAGAGAGAGAGCGTTCATATTATATCATATATGCGCACTCGTGTGTGGCTACACTGCTCAGGCAAGACTCCAACACAAACTACACGGAAGCACCAAAACCGCAAAGTTCTATCTAGTGAAGCCCGTCTTGCAAAACAGTGTTGGCCGCGGTCAGAGGACGCGGGGGAGACCGTAGCTTTGGTCTCCAGGGCCGGAGTCTCTGCTCCTCTGCCTGCCTGCCTTCACTCAGCTCGCTCCACCTCACGTGCATGCGTGCACACTACACACTGCAGAAGACTTCGTAGCTCTGAGAATATCTAGTGAATGTAGAGTGGACGTTTGTGCAGAAATAACTGCTGCAGCTCCTCCAGACCAACAGAGGTTTCCCGTGTCTTGTGAAGTGACGGGGCTCCGCAGCGAGAAACGTTATCGTCTCCGAGCGGGTGCCGGTGTCTCCCTGTTTCCTCCGACCGCGGTTGGGAGGCTGAAGCAGGAAAAGCCAACACTAGGATCAGCATTGATTCATTGAGAGACCTTCATCTGGTCAGATAACATTACTGCCAAGCAGGTGAAATATAGAGTGATATTGTGATTTTAGCTGACGTGTGTTGCCTCACTGTTTTGAGCGATGCTTGTTCATGTCTATTTAGAGCGAGCAAGCTCGAGCCCGATGCTGACTTTCGTTGACTTAACAGCCACAGGTGTCGCTGTTAACAAGCATTTCTGATTCTTACAAATAGTCCCTTTAATTAATGAATTTATTTTAAAACAAGGTCAAGTAATCTGAGCGTCTTGCGAGTCACAACTCCTCTGTGACTCAAGTCTCTAGCTGTAGAGAATAAGTAGCAAAATTAATATTGCAAAAACCCATAACTGAACAAAACAGTGAATATTTATTGAATCTAATCATATATTGAAGTAATTTTCTTAACAGTACTGCCACAAAATCAAACTTTGACCTTTGTGGGAATCTTATTTTGAAAAGGTAAACCGGATGTCTCTGGTTTCCTCCTCACTGGTAAAGTTGAGTGAGACAAAGTCATCGCACAAAGTGGCCCAGAGGCAGCAGAGGCTCTCATCCAGTATTACAACCCTTTTCTTCCGGATAATAACCTCATTATATCTCTACCTGTCTGGTGGACCGGGTCTATCATGGCTGCTCTCTCAGCCTGGTTCTGGACCGAGAGGTTCTGGCTGCCTCACAACGTCACCTGGGCGGACCTGGCGGACCCAGCTCCCGGGGTGGAGTACCCTAAAGCCGGACACTTGTTCACCGCCTTCCCGCTGGCTCTGGGGATCTTCGCCTTCAGGATACTGTTCGAGAGGTTCGTACTCGCAGCGCATGTCGGCTGTTTTCTGGGAAATTCCCTAAAAAACTACTTTTTAAAGGAGGTTTTTCTGCACAATAGAGGAGTGATGGGTTAATGCTTCTTTTGTTAAACACCTCCATGTTCTCATTAGCAGCTGTTCTGCACACTCAAGACTGTCTAATTATACTTTATTTGTTTGCCTTTAAACATTGTCTCTTGGGGCTATAACTTCAAGTGTATGCACCACTACAACTATAAACCTATTATTCTTATTAGACCAGTGTGGTAATAACTGTGTTAACCAGTCTGCTTGTGTTTAGCTGATGCATGCATGAGTTCTGCACACAAAATACTGTCTAATTATTTTTTTTACCTACTTTTAAAGACAAAATGTGCCTTTAAACATTGTCTCTTGGGGCTATAACTTTTTTATTTTTTATTTAATTTAACCTTTATTTAACCAGGTTAGTCCCATTGATATTAAGAACCTCTTTTCCCAAAGGGAGACCTTTAGCCAAGACGGTCAGCAGCAAGAACACAAAGTTGCAGACACAAATAGAGATAAAATACAATTCACAAACACTAAAAGCACTAAAATTTGCATTAAAAGAGAACTATCTAAAGACAAATGGGGGGACAAAAAGGAACTTTTCTGGGAGTCAGCTGTACAACAAGGGGGATTAAAACATTGGCATGCCATAAAGTCTGCTTCTAAAGCCTTCATTTTAGATTTAAACATGCTTAATGATACCAGTTTGTTGATTTTTAGGTAATTTTGGAGCAAATTCCAAGCTGAAGCAAAAGCCCTTTCCTCAATATTTGTCCGAGCTTTTGGGACAGAGAGCACAAAGAGGTCCTGTGAACGCAGTGAATACTGTCCACAATTCTTTTGCGTAATAAAAACACTTAAGTCTTGTGGGAGCAGACCCAGAATCACCTTCTATATAAGGATGTACCAATGGGAGATCCTGTGGGTTGCCAGTGCAGGCCATCCCACCTGAGAGTATACAACTCACAGTGGTAAGTCAGAGCTTTACAATATGTGATGAACCTTAAGGATGCATGGTGAGCTACATCAAGCAATATGAAGGCACTGAGCAGAGGCGTGCATGTACAAAACATCTCCATAATCTAAAACCGGTAAAAATGTTGTAGAAACAAGACGCTTATTTACATTAAAAGAAAAACACAACTTGTTTCGAAAATAAAAACTCAGTTTTAGCCTCAGTTTTTTTTTTTTTTTTACAAGGTACAGCACACATGGTTTAAAAGTAAGAGAGACAAAATGTGCTTTTAAACATTGTCTCTTTGGGGTTATAACTTCAAGTGCATGCAACACCATTACAACTATAAACCCTATTATTCTCAGACTAGTGTGGTAATAACTGTGTTAACCAGTCTGCTTGTCTGTAGCTGATGCATGCATGAGTGATAGGGAGTGCTGCCTCTGACCTACCAGCTCTGCTCTGCTTCTGTCAATCTGCCACATCTTCTTGTCACATCTAACATCAAGGTATCCATCCAGTCCTGTGCAAAGGTTGAGTTCAACAGAGGAGGAGGAGGCAACAGTGTCATGGCATTTAACAACAACAACAACACCCACACACACACACACACACACACACATACCATGGGTTGGTACACACTGGATGCCTCCTACCTGCATGTCTTGGCAAACAACAACTTTGGCAAACGAGAGCAATGCATTAATGTCATTCATTTGCTTGTTGTTGTTGCACAGTTGAGATGTTGTGATCTTATTACTGGCCTGACCCTCTTTCTCATACAAAGATAAATCCAAGCTTACTGCTACAATAATAATAATAATAATAATAATAATAATAATAATAATAATAATAATAATTTGCACATATAAGAAAAGATAACAAATAGTCAATATGATTAAGTTAAATATGTAAGTAATGAATTGGTATTGTGATTAAGTTATATTGTAAGTAATGAATTGGTATTCTGGATTGATAACGAATTTATATTTTGATAAGGATAATTATATCAGTAATTAATTTATGTTTCTGTATGACACAGATCAAAGGTAATAATTATAGTTAGAATAATTATAAATAATAATAATTATAGTTAGACTCTGCTGACAAGTTTCTGTAAGTTTGACCCTATTTGGAAGATCTGAACCTTAATGTGATTAATAAAGTATTTCCTCTTCTTCTTTCTTGTTGCAGCAGGAAAACCACATTCACTATTTTGTTGAGTTAAACTTTAGTTAGTGTACTAAATGGCCTGACGGATGCTGTGTTTTTCACTATTTGTTCAGCCACTGGTTGTGCCTGTTCTGTGCAGCTTCAAGATAAAGTGTGATATAGAGTGTTGCATTGAATCCAATAAAATGGACTATATACATGTCCCTAAACTCAAATTTCAGATAGGGCTTGTTATAGTATTGCTATTGAATATATTTATCTTTTTATTGGATTATTTGTTACTTAATGCTTTTCATTCTTTCATTGCTTAAGTAAACAATTGCTATAGTATTGTGTTTACTCAGTCTTGAAGCCAATTCGAGGCCAACCGTAGGGCTTCAGTGTATGGGGAAATCTTGAAGGTGTGATATAGTTGTTGGATATATCAGTACTGATATGACAAAGATAACTGTACAATTGTGGTTAGTGTTGGGCAATATGACTGTATATACTGTGAGACGATGGAAATCCGTCAAGAAGCCAAGAGATGTTGTCACTGTATGTGCCGAGGTATAGCTTGTTTTGCATCAATGTAACGGAGTACCTTGTAGGGCTGACCCGAATGCTTTGAATCTTCGACCGTTGCCATGGTAATCGACCTCTAAATCAGAATTGGAATGCTTTGTTTTTTATAATAGTATGTTATAATAATGTGTAAATCCCAAAACAGCCCATGAAATAAGGAATAATCCCACAATTCATATTCAACATTAATTTTTATTAGATATTCTCTGGAGACAAACGGACAGAAGAACATGTCAGCCTGCTGCGCTGCGTTGCGAAGCTTCGAATACCTTTGAATATTTCTCACCGAAGCTTCGAAGCCCAAAAAATGGTATTTGGGACAGCCCTAGTAGCTTGATTTGTCAGGTATTCACAGGATTGACAGAAAAGAGGTGTTCAAATGTGATTGTTTTTTCTGTTCTTAATTGATTTTCCAGAAAATGGCACTCTATCAGAAAGATACTCAATACACAAAGAGTATACCTCCCCTAACTTCACTGTGTCTGTGGTTGGACATGCTGCAAGTGTAGATGCTTAAAATGAATAGACAGTACAGTTCCTTTCCATCTTGGCAAGGTGAAGCTCTGCTCTCACAACTGCTCATTACCGAGGTTTCATCTGAACATAGAACAATAGACAGGCGTGGTCACTGGCATCTTGTTTATCCCAATGTTTGACACTAAGTTGGCTATAAAAAGTTAATAAGGAGGAAGAGCTCAGGAATCTTCATTAGCCAGTTAGCATTGTGTGACCTTTTAATTTAACGACTTTCTATAATTATTGTTTGTTTGACAACATAGAGAAACGTAAAGACTACTTCTCAACTGTTATACATTAGGACTGACCCGAATGCTTCAAAAGCTTTGACCATTGCACTGGTAATAGACCTCTAAATCAGTATTTGAATGCTTCTTTTTTTAATCATATAAGTGTGTAATAATAATGTATAAATCTCAAAATAGCCTATGAAATAAGGAATAATCCCACAACATTATTCATTACTCATATTCAAAATGATTTATGATTAGTTATTCTCAAATGAATAACGCCGTTTCTTGTGTGTAGAGGTGTGTGTGTGTGTGTGTGTGTGTATACAGTAGCGTGGCAGCGGCACTGAAGCTTTGAATAGAGCTTAGTTTAGAATATTTCTCACTGAAGCTTTGAAGCCCAAAAGATGGTATTCGTGACAGCCCTATTATACGTAATATATAGGAACACATGAAACAAGGATGGCTTCTTGAAGGTGGGGTTGGTGATCTTTAGAAAGTACAAGAGAGTAACAAGAGTACAATAGATTTTTAAAAGTGATCCAGCCAAAAAAAACAGCCCAGTGTTGCCAACTCTTTTCCAATGAAAGCAGCACTAGCTCCAAAAGTCCCTAAATCCAGAGAGAAAGTTGGTAACACTGACAGTCCGTCCCTTCAGGCCTCCCTCCAAAGTCACTCCCCCACTATTATCAATATGAACATAAACATATCATAATGAATGTAAACGACGAACATACATCAGACCGGCACATATGGGTACTTTGCAAAAAGACCAGGCCACGCTTTCGGATAGAAAACCAAAGATCCCATAGATATCAATGCAATTTGATGTGTGTTTGGATTGTAATTTTAACAAGTTTGTATGCATTCATCTCGTTATTCAAATGTTTGTTTTACACACATGTCTAATAATGATTTTGCGATCTTGCCTGAACCTGAGCGTTCTTGATACCTTAATAAATTAAGGTTGATCGCCACCATGTCCCTTCAGTCTTCCCCTGTCCAACACAGTGGCCTCATATTGCTTATCCAGACATCTCTACATATTTGATTGAATCGCGTTAGGATAAGTGTTGTCTGTATATAACCAGCTGTGATTGTATTACTGCAGCAGACTCACACTCAAGCTAACGTTAGATAACCATGCTAGTCACAGCCATCAGCCTCATTTAGCGATTTACCACACTGACAGTGAATATTCACGTATCGTATGTGCCTCAAATCTCAGTGTGAAAGCCTCGGTTAACCCGCTACACAACAGCTTTTCATTATTTTCTATTTTCTCTCCTGTGACAGCGAGTTTCTTTCCACCAAAAGGGAACGCAACATTGGCGATGACTCCATGCTGGTCTGGCCTATAACTTGGAGCCTCTATTATATCTTTTTTAGGATACAGCAGGAGAACAAATCTGCATTTTTGGATTTTTTGTTGGTACAACATAGTGTAGTGGTTCGGCATAGTGTTACCACTATTACAGTTTTTTTTTTTTTTTTAAAGTTTGGAGACATGTTTCAACTTTCAAACTCTGTTTATGCTGTTGCTGTCTATGAGGGTCACATGATTGTTTTCCCCCAAAAGGGGGCGTGGTCATGAGAGGCTACTCTGGATGACGTATTGCCGGTCTGATGGTTCCCTATTGTTAGTGCTCACAGCTGTTAAGCCTGCAGCTTGTGGAAGACTCCGGTGACGTGCAATGAGTGCTGCCGATCAGGAAGACAGGTAGCCCATCCAATCATTACAATCGGGCTGAATGAATGAATGGACGGGTTTATCACAGTCCTGCCACAGCCACAGATACCAGATTTTTTATTTGTTTTTTGCCCGAGGATTTGATTTATTGATTGCTGTTGGGATGTAATGAGAATTTCAACAAATATAACAACAAATGGTTCTTAATCTTTCCCAACCCTAGCTTTAACATCGTAAGTAGGAGAAATTTACTTGAGTAATATTTAATATTCCTGTAAATCTGGATTGGGCAGGTTGTATGAGATGACATGCTGTTACTCAGACTTCGCTTCTAGATTTGACACCAATAGCTCCAAACACAGCGTCACAGGCTTAGTCGGTTTAATTTAGGCATGGTCAAGTGGCTGTAAATCTGGAGCGATCAGATATTGGAGGTGTGTAAAGAGAGTTGCTGAGGTGTTCGATGAGATGCACACAGTGCTGCTCAGCCACCTGTCTCAGGTGTCAAAGCTGGAGGAGAGACTGATCCACTGTGATGTTATCAGAGAGCGTTAACTCTGTCACTGTCTGGCACCGGCCGGCTCATTCATTTATTTATCAGATAAAAACATCACACCACAGCTTGAGTTCCTATTTTCTGCAGAACCTAAACACAGGCTGTGCTGTTTGTTCCCATACAGTGCACTTAATATAACACACACACACACGCACACACAGTAAGAGGGTCTGGTGTTCACACAGTCGCACACTGATGAGTTTGGTTTTGATGGGGGTGTTCTCTCAGACACATCCTGCCACAAACTTGTTCTGACTCATGGCCTTATTCTAGTTATTGCTCTTTCTTTTCTTCAAATGACAGCGGCTTTCATTTCTTACGAGTCAACTGATAATTCAACTACATTCATTTCTCCATCTTCAACTGACTTTTCTCCTGCCAACGCTTCACTCTGACACTTTGAAATGCAATTATTGATAACTAATCGATCGACAGAAAACAGCTATTTTGACAATCGATTCATTGTTTTAGTCATTTTTTAAGCAAAAATGGCAAACCACTTCCCTGGTTCCAGCTTCTCAAATGTGAGGATTTGATGCCTTTTACCATAACTGAATATCTTTTTGGTCAAATGAAATAAACTACATCACCTCAGGGTGTGACATTTTCTCGACCAAACGATTCATGGATTAGGGCTGCAACTAACTATTATTTTCATTGTGTCGATTAATTATTTTCAATGTCAGAAAAATGGGGAAAAATGTTGATGAGTGTTTCCCAGAGCCTAAGATGACGTCCTCAAAATATCTCATTTTGTCCACAACTTAAAGATATTCAGTTTACTGTCATAGAGGAGTAAAGAAACCAGAAAATATTCACATTTAAGAAGCTGGAATCAGAGAATTTTAACTTTTTTTCCCCCTCAAACCAATTAATGATTATCAAAGTAGTTGGTGATTCATTTAATAGTTGACAACTAATTGATTAATCATTGCAGCTCAGTAATTGATTAATCCATCCATCAATCTGCAACCGCTTATCCCGTTAGAGGTCGCGGGGGGACTGGAGCCGATCCCAGCCAACATTGGGCAAAGGACACATAGAGACAGACAACCATTCACACATACAGGCAATTTAGAGTCAACAATTAACCTAACCTGCATGTATTTGGACTGTGGGAGGAAACCGGAGTAAACACACGCTAACACGGGGAGAACATGCAAACTCCACACAGAAGGGCCCCAAGCCAGATTTGAACCTGCGACCCTCTAGCTGTGAGGCGCCAGTGCTAACCACTGCACCACTGTGCAATTGATTAATTGATAATGAAAATATATGTAGTTGCAGCCTTACTTAGTTATACCTGTTTCAGGTTTCAGGTCTTAGTTTTTGAAAACCAACCCCACAAAAAGGAAAACTTCTTCAGCTTCTCGAACTCCAACAACTTTCACTGTTCATTTACTACGGCTGCTTTCAGTGCTTGCACTTAAAATGAAACTGACATTAAACTAAAACTTTAACTTGTTGCAGCACTTCCAGTTTAACTGCTAATTCACCTCCTATTAGTAATTGCATTTCGCCTGTCACTTCAACTACAACTTAGATTTGAAGCTTTAGAAAATGCAACCTTATCTTAGTTATGTAGTCTCCAAAGCCACAGAACCTGCTTGTATATCTCTCTTAATCTTTGTCTTACAGTGTTATCTGTGACAACTGCAGTATGTCATTAAGATGAGATCATTTAGTTGTCAGTCTGGAAGAATAGTTACAGATTTTTCAGGAGGTTACTTTCTATGTCTTCAACAGCCCAAGCAGGCCCGCCTCCTCTAGACCAGTTTCTTCTTGTTTGATCATAATCATCGCTCTGCTGTTGGCAGTGACTTTGTAGATGGCAGCAGTTGGGCTGTTTTTGTGTGTGCAACCCTTCTAAGCCGTGTCATGGGTTGAACAGTGTGTTAAGACTACAAACTATTAGGTTACGAGTAGCCAGCCAGACTTGCGATGTAATCTTTTCACTGTTTCCTCATAAAGTAATTGCCAGGTATTTTCTCTGTCAAAAGGAAGAGAGAGTCGACACAAGACAAAAATGTTGATGTGATGCATCAAACATCCTCCCCGTTCAGTGTTCTGTTTATTACACACATAATAGAACGCTGAAGGGATGACGTCTTTTTTTTTTTTTTTACGCCAACCAGGAAGTTAACATCGCTAATTTTTCCATTGGGTTTTGGATTGTTGCAGAAAATAAGCTCTGTGGCAAACAAACGTTTACGATACTTACACGTTTTGTTCAGCAGGATAATCTGTAACGAGTCTGTAAAGGTGGACGAGTCATCGCGATGTCGTTTAGTAGTCTCATTTAGCCACTCGTTAGCAACCGCCTTTTTACAGACACGTAAAAGCTTCAAAATTCACGAATGGTATATTTATTGACGTATTTTATTTCGTAGAACAAAACGTTAAAATCTCTATTTCAGGCATCTAACTAAAAACCCATTCAAGAAACCCATTGACTTCCATACGAGGGAACCGGAAGTGTTAAAATGCTAACTCATTTCCGTTTTTTAGGACTCATTCCTGCAGCACTCTATATGGCACTGTCTTTCTCCAAAGTCACGTTTCTTCCACGTAACTGTCAAAACTTCACAAGTCAAACAAAGGCCACAATTACATCCAGTACTGTGCCGTGAATAGAGCCGTGCTGTGCCTCAGCCTTAGCCCTGGGACTGGGATGTTTTTCCATTGTGAAGGTTGTATATATGTAGTTTGCTGCTCTTCCCTTCACAGCCGTCTGTCAGGGCTACTAGCATCCACGTACACAGACCACACTGAGCCTGTCTCTTGGCAACAGGCTTTGTGTATGTTGGAGCGGTCAGGATCCGAGGAAAAACAGGGATGTTTTGACGTTTGACATAAATAGATTAGCCTGCGTCTCTCGCCCTTTTCCTTTCTGTTGCTGCCGTCCGCCAATTAACACTGTATACTCAGGCTTGCGTGGGTTATTTCTGTCCATTGTCAGAAATTTGAAAGGCCTGTGCTTACAAGAGAACCTAGACTGTTGTGTCTGTTGCTCATGTTTTACCTTACCCATGTGATCATGTAACAGTTTCATAGAGAAAGTTTTTGATAGCCAACGTAGGTAGTTAAAGCCCAACCACTGAGTAAACTCAGGGTGAATCAGACTTAGAAGCTGCATCACATTCAGAGCTGTGCTGCCCTTGACGCTTTTAAGCCAGCCCATTAAAAGTGTTTTATGCTTAAGGTGCAATTAAATAGTAAGATGGATTACAATATAGATCGACCTGAGTAATATTTAACAACTTCAAGCCACATGAAACTGACCTATCCAGTCTAACTACTGTGCAGAGTCAGTGCCACAGAGCACACGGAGTACGCTGCGGTTTTGGGCTGGTGTACTTTCAATGTCATGAAGTTCACTCAATATGTGGAGTGAAACCGCTCGCTTAAAGAACCACATTAAAAAAACGTTGCTTCAGGAACCTGTTTTTGAGTATTTAATCACAGGTATGTTTGACATTACTCTTTGTTTTCTTTAAAGTTTATCTAGTAGACCTGCTAGTTTGGATGGTATGAAAATTGTTTAACCCAGCCAGTTTGATCTACGTGCTTGTCATTGTTCTGAAGGTCACGTCAGGGCAAGGAGAAAGTGCTTAGAGGCAAAGCTGTTTATTGCAGGGTGACGGTAATAAAACAGGGAGGACAAGAAGCATGAGCGGTTATACGTCAGACGGAAGTTGTTTTTTTTTGGTTTTCTTTTTCCTTCTTGTAATGGAGCAGACTATATTTAGATGAGTGTCAGATTGTCATCGCCAGGAACCATCTCCTTAGACAATGGATGATGAATATAGAGGATTCCTCTACGGTTCAAATCAGTATTTTTTGAAGAAATACTTGGCACAAAACTGATTACATTTTGCTGACTTGATGATTTACTGAACAAAAAGTAGATAAACACACACAAGGAGGGGCTGAGGCGACTATTTGATAAAAAACTTTTTTAGTCAATTAGTCGTTTTTAGTTGATAATGTTTTCGGGTTGTCTGTCCGAACAGACCACTCTTGTGAACGCGATACCTAAAGAGCACCTTGAGGGACTTTCTTCAAATTTGACACAAAGGACTCAAGGAAGAACTGATTAGAGTTCGGTAGTCAAAAGTTACTGTGACCTCACAAAACACATTTTTGGCCATAACTCAAGAATTGATATGCTAATTATGACAATCTCACACAAATGACTAACAGGATAAAATGATGAAGGGATGGCATTTTGGATAGTAATGAATGTAAACTGCAAATCGACTGGTTGACGGAGACATACAACCGCAAGGCAGTAATTTCTAGTTTATGCTTTTTCATGCCGAATGACTAATTTTAAGGAACATATGATCACATCTCTGGTAGTCACAAGAGTTAAAGTGTCAGTAGGCAGTATATATTTGGCATCATTGGGCAAAAATTCCATAATAACCTTTCAGCATATTGTAATTCAAGTGTTCTGAGAGAAAACTAGACTTCTGCTCCTCTTCATGGCTCTGTTTTCTAGCCCGTGACGGGAGACTTTGACCAATCACAGGTCATTTCATTGAGAGAGCGTTCCTATTGGCTGTGCCCCGGTCATGTGACTTGAACTTGGCATTCCTTCACCAGATTTCACAATGGCGGCGGCGACGTCACAAACTTTTTCATTTTACAGCTAAACAGTACAATACAAGATGATTCTGAAAACATTTGAGGCGGGAAATAGACATTAACGTAACATAATATTGATTCACATTTGATCAGCGCTGCCTAGTTTGACCGCTTGGTCGGAGTTCGCGAATGATTGACTCGTGGAGCTCATAGACAGCAGATGGACAGCGGACCTCAGATCAGCTCTTACTGCTTGTTCTCTGTGATTCTTTGTGGGGAAACTCAGTTTCACAGATCTGTCGATTAAATCAACTAATCGAGTCGATAAATCGTATTAGTGTTAGTCGACTAAGAATTACTTTGGTCGAAAAAAACAGGATACAAAAGAGTATGACACTGGACACTGTAAACATGGGTTTACCCCCAGCCAGTCAACAAATTGTTTCACAAGGGTTTTTTTAATGGGAACTATTAACTATTAGTCAATACTGGAAAATGATGGTCACATGTCTGCTATCAGTAATATTCACAAATATAACAACATGCTGGGTCTTCACTAAATAGACTTTCTTAGATGCCGCTTCATGACTGCATTCTTCTGCTGAGTGACTGGAGACACAGTTTGACTCATTTTATGTAAATCAATTTGATAATTAGTCAACCAAATCCTGTGACTATGAGTGACTTCCTGTGATTATGAAACTGTGACTTGACTAAGAATTTCGTAAGTGGAAGAAAAGCTATTGAGGAAACCGTTGTGGTTTGTGTGTTTCACCTTTTGTTGCTCATTGTATATTTGAGGAAGTTTGTGAATGTGAAAGGAAAACTCCCAAACCCCCCAAACGTCATAGCAAAAGTGACATTTACATAGATTGAAGAAGATGACTGGAGCTTAGGTTTTATATGTGTTTTCATTTTAGTCTCAAGGCAGAAAAATAGTTCCAGCTGTATTCTGAGAGCTGTACAATCACATG
>CAKAOI010049469.1:31209-84468 GCA_916701655.1 Sebastiscus albofasciatus
TCATTGGGCAAAAATTCCATAATAACCTTTCAGCATATTGTAATTCAAGTGTTCTGAGAGAAAACTAGACTTCTGCTCCTCTTCATGGCTCTGTTTTCTAGCCCGTGACGGGAGACTTTGACCAATCACAGGTCATTTCATTGAGAGAGCGTTCCTATTGGCTGTGCTCCGGTCATGTGATCTGAACTTGGCGTTCCTTCACCAGATTTCACAATGGCGGCGGCGACATCACAAACTTTTTCATTTTACAGCTAAACCGTGCACTACAAGATGATTCTGAAAACATTTGAGGTGAGAAATAGGAATTAACGTAACATAATATTGATACATATTTGATCGTCGCGGCCTAGTTTGACCGTTTGGTCGGAGTTCGCAAGTGATTGACAGCCGGCTCTCATAGACAGCAGATGGACAGCGGACCTCAAATCAGCTCTTACTGCTTGTTCTCCTCCAGTCTGTGAAATCTTGCAGATGCCATTACGAGCACCGGAGGACACAGAGGAACATGATTTTTTTTCAGGTCACCTGTTTCATGTACTACTGTCACGATATAGAGACCGTTTTATAAAAATAACTTTTTTTTAATCATATTTGCTCCAATCTCGCCTACAGTGGTGCTTTTGTGTGATTCGTTGTGGGGAAACTCAGTTTCACAGATCTGTCGATTAAATCAACTAATCGAGTCGATAAATCGTATTTGTGTTAGTCGACTAAGAATTACTTTGGTCGAAAAAAACAGGATACAAAAGAGTATGACACTGGACACTGTAAACATGGGTTTACCCCCAGCCAGTCAACAAATTGTTTCACAAGGGTTTTTTTAATGGGAACTATTAACTATTAGTCAATACTGGAAAATGATGGTCACATGTCTGCTATCAGTAATATTCACAAATATAACAACGTGCTGGGTCTTCACTAAATAGACTTCCTTAGATGCCTCTTCATGACTACATTCTTCTGCTGAGTGACTGGAGACACAGTTTGACTCATTTTTTATGTAAATCAATTTGATAATTAGTCAACCAAATCCTGTGACTATGAGTGACTTCCTGTGATTATGAAACTGTGACTTGACTAAGAATTTCGTAAGTGGAAGAAAAGCTATTGAGGAAACCGTTGTGGTTTGTGTGTTTCACCTTTTGTTGCTCATTGTATATTTGAGGAAGTTTGTGAATGTGAAAGGAAAACTCCCAAACCCCCCAAACGTCATAGCAAAAGTGACATTTACATAGATTGAAGAAGATGACTGGAGCTTAGGTTTTATATGTGTTTTCATTTTAGTCTCAAGGCAGAAAAATAGTTCCAGCTGTATTCTGAGAGCTGTACAATCACATGTTGAAGTAATACTGTGACATTTCATGTTGTATACAGGCGTTTTTCTTCTCCACTCACTCACTCATTTGTCATAAAGTTATAAAGTTACAAAGTTGTTGACCCTTTTCTCTGAGGCATGAACATAGTTTGCATTCCTCATTAACACTGAGGGGCTTGACCAAACTACAGTAAAACTACAATAGTATTATTATGTGTCTGCAGGGCACCGATTTCCACATTTTACAGAATATCACTGGAATGTACTTTACGGCTTATTTGCATCCGCTTTCATTGCATTATACTGTTGTTGTTATTAGTCATTTACTGTACATTCACAGTCATTTCTGTACAAGCACTCCAAAATATTTCAAATAGATTAAAAATATTAAGAGAGAATCACACATTTTTTGTTGTTTTTGGTGTTTTATTGTGAAAAATAATGGAAAGGTCAGGATTTATTTTTTTTGCTTACATATGTGTTTATTTATATATGTTTGTATATAGTGGAAGCATGAATATCTGGCTGTAAATCAACAACAGACAAAATCTTAAGGTCCCCGTCTTGCAGAAACAAAGTTGAGATTGACCTTGTAGCGTGTGAGCTAATTATATCCAAATAGCTTTTATTTTTCTGTAGCTTCCTGTCGCCTGACCCAGAGAAGGCTGTTGACAAAACCACTGTGGTTAATAAATTCATTCCACTATATCTGTGCTGTGAAGTCAGTTTCAGTGGCGCAGCTCCACATTTTTGCCTGACAAAAGACCCTTTTCTTCATGTTCGAGAGACATGTTCATGTCCACAGACCGAGATTTCACAGGTGAAGACCACAGCAATGTTTTCCTTCAGGAGTTTCTGTGGACATTTTTTTGCAGCAGCCACACTGACAACCTTGTAAATGATTGATTGAGTATGACTTACTCACCAGTAGTGATATTAATTCATACTTATTTAGCTATGCTGGTTGTTGTGAGGTGTGTCGTGAGGTTGGCAAGTAGTCAGCACACGCAGTCATTAAACAGAAACATCTCAAGCCACAACACAACGACACCAGAAGTTATTTTTTCTCTGTTAATTAATTCTCCTGTCGTGCTTTTTGATAACACAAAGTTATGTTCCTGAAGGTCAGTGTGTTACTACGCACAGAGACCCATTGTTGCAGCAGAGCGATGTGCTCATGTGTCACTCATCCGGCTCATAATACTGAAGCTGACTCACAGGGCACTGCTTAATTTTAACCTGCATTCTATTTGTGTTATATTAGAGCTATGCCTTCCTCAAAAAGAAGGATTTATGGCAAGAATGCTTTCTTAAAAATAATAATTTATGGTCACACAGTAAGCCTACATGGTATAAGTCATAGTGACCCACCAGCACACTCCCTATTATAGCTGATAAGCCATTTGTTGTACACCTTAAGAAGCAGCGGTTAGTCACTTTGTAATTTTGTTCGAATAAACATTTATGGTAAGCTCAGAGCGTCTTTCCCAGCTGATTGTGACAGTTTGGTCCGAATGCAGAACAGAAATACAGGCAGGCAGGGGTCATGCAGGGTCATAATGTTCCCATAATGAAGGAGGCACCGGGGATTTTAAGAAGTTCCTCTTCAGCAAGTTTTTGCTTTATTTCATCCTTTCATTAGATGTTAGCCAGTCAGGCTAATGTAACACATGAACCACGCTCTCTGTCTATGTTTTCCTGCTGGAAACATGTGTCGCATGCAGACACTGTGTTTGGAAATTACATTTGAAAATACCACAAACCTGACCTGAGCCTGAAGATTGAACAGCTGATGTAGTAGTAGTAGCACTATAGTGGTTGCTGTGTTGTGCATCACAATACTTAAAGGCGCCCTGTGGCGTTGTCTTGTAAACAAACAAAAGTTATGTTTACATTCAGAATTCCTCACCATAAAAGCAATGCATCCTTGACACAAACATGATGAATGCATTCTTCTTCCTCCTTCTTCCTTGCATAACCGCCACCTGTCAATCAGTGGACTAGGGTGCCACCAGTGACAGGAATGTATATTCACCCACTAAACAAGTACCCACTCATAGAAAAACAGCTCTGTAGTGCTACTAGAAGTTTAAAACACATGTTATCTTTAAGCTGACAAAAAAAGAAGCTCCATGCTGCAGCTCATTTTTGATTTGTTGACCAGTCTCTGGGCTCCCATCAGGAGCTAATATCCATCCATTTTATATTACTACTGTGGAGAATCTCAAACCAGCTAATATCATAAAAGAGCTATCCCTTTAAAATGTGTTCACAATGTTTCTCAATTTCTAACGTGTGAAGGAACCCTGGTTATCTGTCTGATCGTACATTGAATGCTATTTAAAACTTGGGCCAAATGGGTCCTTTGAGTTTTCCTTTCAGAAAGCTAGTTTGCATGTTTTGACAACATTACGTGTCCCTTCATCTCTCCCATTTTCACCTGTGTTCACAGGTTTATTGCCAGCCCCTGTGCCCGGAGTCTCCACATCCAGCCAGGTATCGCACGAAGAGCTCAGCCCAATGCAGTGCTGGAGAAAGTGTTTACATCCATCACCAAGGTTTGGTTTCTTTCTCCTTTTAAAGAAGCGTTTATGTACTGGAGGATCAGTAATGGTTGATATCATCTCCACAATATAACACTTTATCCATTACATTTGGGTTTAGTTACATGGAACGATAGATGTTTGGTTTGTTTGTTGATGTGAGGCATCAGTGTTTGCTTGGTTTTAAGGAACTTCTGCATTATTGAACATCAGTCTTTGGTGATTTAGACCCGATGTGACATAATAAGGGGGAAGTGATGCCGTAGTTGGATTTAGGATTATTCCCCCCGGGTCTAGACACTGGTGATGGTGGTAGTGAAGATTGATGCAGATCAGATGAATGAAGTGGAGCAGGATTGCTCTGATGTGATGAATCTGGAGGTGATGGAGTGGTGGAGGGTCGCATCAGAAAAGAGAGATGCCCATAATCAGCTGACTTCGTAATAGCCCACGAGAGAGAGACCCAGAATGAATGAGAATGAATGAGAATGCACCCCTAGTCTTCCTGACTGAATTTACGCATAAGCTTCATTTACAATTCGGAAACTTGTAAGTATGAGAACTCTACTAAAAACAACGGTTCAAGTAACAACACAATAACAGTAGCATGGTCTTCGGAGCGCCTAATCATGTAACAGCAACGTCCCCGGTTCGATTCCAGCTGTGGGACCTTTGTTGCATGTCGTACCCCTCTCCCTCCCCCATTTCCAGTCTGCCCACTGTCTAGTACTGAAAAGTAACATGGTCTTCAACAAAAAAACTCTTAACTCCCTAAAGATAAGCGTGTCTAAAAAGCAGGGCTCAACATTAACTTGTAAAGGCCTCAGCTTTTGGTTCCCAAAACTGAAAATATGGTTGCCACTTTTGAGTAATTAAGATACTATGCAGTTATACTGTATGTCAACTTAATCATGAAAATGTGACATAAAAGAATAAAAGATTTATTACAGTAACCAACCAAACAAGTCTTTTTTAGTTGGAGTTTTATCTGAATCTGATATTTTACATAATGTATCGTGTCCACCCTCGATTCCTGGTATACAAAACTGTCTGTAAACATTGTCTGGAAATCAGATGCCAAAAGAATGAAAATATTGCAACCCAGAAATCTTGTATTTTAGGGCATATTGCACAGCTTTGAAGTTAATCTGCCTCTTCTTGGTCACATATTGGTGACATTTCTGGGGAGATTATATGTAGCTTTACTTTAGAGTAATGTAACCTGTGTAGAATGTTAAAACTGTATCAAACAGTGCCTGGTATTCAAAGAACAGATATGAATGTAATTCAAGACCGGTTGACAGTTTCTTAAAATGGTTGCCAATGGCAACCTGGCAACTGTTACTGTTCAGCCCTGAAAAGCTTAATGTTTTGTGCCTGCACGATTTACAAGAATGCATACTGCTATTAAACAATATTGGTATCGACCACAGTGGAGGAGAAAATAAAAGATAATTGTGTCAGCTTCATAAAAACAATCCTGGAGCATCCAAGTCTTCAGTCACACTTTACATTAGGCTTTTACATTTTACTGTTTTCAGTGTCCTCTGTGAATCAGTTACATTTAGAAACTGGGAAATTATCTGCCTTTTAAAACAAACAACTCAGACACCATGTCATAACATAAAATGAAATATTTCCCAGAACTATAATATACTCTCTAAAAGACAAGTCATTAAATCAAGAAACTAAACTAAAGGGTTGTGGGTGGATCTCATGTGATTTAATGGATGCTGGATCCAGGCATTGAAACTGATTGATTGTAATTAACTCAAATAAAGAGCAAGATGATGGTTTTAGTTTGGACTAAATTCCACTGTTGGAAAAATGTTAAAACGTCATGTTGTACAAAAATGTACACATTATGTTTTATGTCATTTTATACAATGCTCTTCAGGGGCCGTGCTGTTGCAGAGACCAGCAGACCATTACAACTGCTGAATGTATATTGAATTAAGAGATAAGACCAGTTGAGATGAGATAAGATGGGCCTTTATTGATCCCAGAGGGGAAATGAATTGTTGCAGTATCACAAGGAAAGAAATAAGTGCAGACAGAGAAAGTAAAAAATAAATAATAAGAGGTATATAATAAAACTAGAATAGAAATAGAAATGCTAATGTGAAACTGTAAAGATACTGTGTAGGAACTGAAGGAACTGAACTTGGGCACAGAGGCTTATGATGAAACTGTTATGCAAGAGCACATTTCTGTGCCCATTGTAACATTTGCAGAAAGTGTCTCACTTTTATTGTTGCAGTTTTCACTGAAACTTTTAGAGCGGACGTTCTCCTGATAATTTTCTGTGTTTGCTGACTTCACATGCTCCCATTGAGAGTGTTATCTTTCTCAGAGATTAAAGCTCAAAACTGCAATATGCTTGGACTGGATACTGTGTTATATAAATCTAAGCTTTCTTTTCATCCTCGTTGGGCACTTCAATCCAAGCTGAGTTTCTTTTCTCTCCGCACAGGATCCAGACTCTCGCCATCTGGATGGACTGTCCAAGCAGCTGGACTGGGAGGTGCGAAAAGTCCAGCGTTGGTTCAGACACCGCAGGAACCAAGATAAACCCAGCACACACACTAAGTTCTGCGAGAGCATGTAGGTTAATCCCCATTGTGTTGACCTTTTAACCTCTCTGCGGGCTTGAGGAGCACACACTGATTGAGTTTTCTGTGTAGGTGTGGATGTACACTCACCAGCCACTTTATTAGGTACACCTTGCTAGTACCGGGTGGTCTTCTGCTGCTGTAGCCCATCTGCTTCAAGGTTCGACGTGTTGTGCGTTCAGAGATGCTATTCTGCATACCTTGGTTGTAACGAGTGGTTATTTGAGTTACTGTTGCCTTTCTATCATCTCCAACCACTCTGCCCATTCTCCAACTGCCGCTCACTGGATATGTTCTCTTGTTCGGACCATTCTCTGTAAACCCTAGAGATGGTTGTGCGTGAAAATCCCAGTAGATCAGCAGTTTTTGAAATACTCAGACAACCACGCCACGTTCAAAGTCACTTAAATCCCCTTTCTTCCCCATTCTGATGCTCGGTTTGAACTTCAGCAAGTCGTCTTCACCACGTCTAGATGACGTAATGCATTGAGTTGCTGCCATGTGATTGGCTGATTAGCTATTTGTGTTAACAAGCAATTGAACAGGTGTGCCTAATAAACTGGCCGGTGAGTGTATATGTGTATGTTCCTGTATTTCTGTTTTTAGACCATCAGAGTGAGAACATTTTGGCTGGTTCTTGTTTCTTCAAGGCCTGTTTGTTGTTAGGACTTGGATTTGGAGTTAGAGTAAGGATTGTGGCGAGACAAGTATTGCAGGTAGGGGCAAGTAGATGCATATCGTGTGTTTTGATTTGAATGTGCTGTTTCTCTTTTAAACCAGCCCTATTTTCTGCATTATAATTCCTTCTTGTTTATTTGTAGGTGGAGGTTTACATTTTACTTGTGCATATTTACCTATGGGCTCCGGTTTCTGTGGCAGGTGAGCACACAATCAGATCAAGCTTAGAAAGCACTTATAAAGGTGTGAGGTGGAGAGAAATTAGCTGTTTGCATTGTTTGTTCTTTCATTGATTATATTTGATTGGCTGGACATATTACCAAAGATAGTAGCCTATGAATGGTTTGCTAAACTAATATGTGTTTGTTTTCAGTGTCCTTGGATGTGGGATACACGACAGTGCTGGTACGGTTATCCCTATCAGGTATGATTCAATTCTAATCCCTGTCTATTTAATCTGCAATGTAATTCAATACAATAACTACAGCCTCAGAAAATACCTCCAACAAAGTCAAGAACTGAACTTTTATTGCAGGGCTATTGTGTTGGATTGCATGACTTTGTACCTAATAAAGTGGTGCACGGTTAACCATGAAAAGCCGTACAGAAAAGTAGACGCTTTACACTTGGAGTAGACGTCAGTTTCTGTTTGCTTTTTATTTCTTTTTTCCTCTTCCTTGTTTAACGGATAATGTGTCATAAAAAGCTGTCTGACAAGTTTTATCATGTAGTTGTCTTGTTGCAGATATGCCAGTATGGGTGTGAGATGTCAGCTTAATGTCTTTTGCAGATTTCAGTCACAGACAGGACCCACTGGTAATCCCTCTCCATCATATACCAACTCAAGCTGCAGGATCACATTCATTTGTCCAGATTACAGCTGAATACAGTTGAAACCGTCATCTGGTCTGACGCTCATTCAGGATGGCAGAGATTTAAACCCTCACACTCCGCAGACCGTCCATGCTTATCTGCCACGGTTATCCTAGCTAAAATAATTGCAATACACAATATTATACCGACAGTCATCAAAATATGCTTCAAACTCTAAAAATGGCACTAAAACACACTGGAATCACTTTACATTACATTTTGTTAAGAAACAAATATTTGTATTGCATCACAGATAGGACACATGTCTTATTTGGCTGAAAAACAAACAAACAATCTTAAGTAAGGTAATCATAAATCATAAGGTGCCCCTGCATAAATGGATAAACCACAGGCTGTATATATAGATGGACGATGCGTCTCCACTTCCTCTCACTGTACAGAAGTGAAGCCAACATATCCCGGATATGGGAGATACCATCTTGAGATTTTGACGTCATTTGGCGCCACGGTCTGCGCAGTCGTGATCAGGCGGTGGAGCCGTGGAATCAAAGCCCCGCTCACACACCTACCCGAGCCCAATCCCGAGCCGAGCGCAGCCGCAGCTTGTCAGCGAGAGAGACTCACAGTTGTCAATCATGACGTCTCATCCCCTTTTTATAGCATCAAATAACAAATTAAAACCAAACTTATCAGAAAAATTAACAATTGAACTTCCATCAGCGTGATAAGAACTACCTAAAATGTCAGAAACCATCTTTGTGAACAATATATGTGACGTGCACTTTGACTTTTTATTTTTACCCATGTCCCATGGGATGGGATGGGATGGGATTTATGATCTTTATTGAAACCAGCCACCAGGGATAAAATCCAATATCGTCCCATCCTATTATGAAATGAATCAGAGTACGTGTGCACATAGAAGGAATTTGACTCTTTTCTTTGCATCTTACACAGAAATAGAAATAACAGCTAGGGTGAAGGACAACAAAGCTGGACAAATAAAGGTAAAGAATAGACAGGACTGTTTTGTACACAAGTATATGAAAAAATAGGTGTTTACATAAATATTTTATAAAAAAGCACCAACAATAAAATAAGAAATAAAACATCTATAGACAAGTCAAGTGTTCTGTAAGTTGTAAACAATGCAAATAGTGCAAAGAAATGAATACTGATGATGATAATGCGTGATTGTATAGATTGAACCCAGTTTAAGACACATTGTTAGACACAATTCACTGGACAGCAGGACTTAACGTGCTTTATTGATGAAGTAACTTTGGACATCGTGGTGATTCACAGGACCAGGATGTGGGTTGTCATGAGCACAGTGGTGGTCACATGTCATTCTTTCACTCTTAATACTCTGTGATATCCAGTACAGTTTGTGTTAAGAAAAAACACTTTAACACTTTCTTATGTTATGTTAACCTGTCTCACCTCTCTGTCTCTTTAGGTCATGACTCCGGGTCTTTACCACTACTATGTGATAGAACTGTCCTTCTACTGGTCACTCATGTTCTCCCAATTCACCGATATTAAAAGAAAGGTGAGCAGAACCGCACCACCTCTGACTGTTACGTCAGACCATGCTGGATACACCACAGTTGCACCACTTCCTGTGAAACATTCGTTAATGTGTCTGTTGTTCCTCATTTGGCAGTGGCAGAGAAGATGTGTGTGTGTGTGTCCATGTGTGATGCAAAGTTTTTCAAATGTATGCACATAAGTCACAGTGCATGATGATCAAACCTGTAAGTTTGTTTTGTTACACGCTCTTGCAGTTGTGTTAATTATGGAGGATCACATGTTTTTGGTCTTCGGGAGGGGGGGCGGGGCTGAGCTGCTGTTGCTCCTTCTATGAACGCTTTGTATATTCAGCACGAGGGCACCCACTGTCATGTGATTGCAGGATGGAACAGGCCTAACTCTATTAGAGTAACAGAAATTCCTCTGAATACCAGCGTATTAGTGCTGGAGTTAGTTACAGACACTTGGCTTTAATGTTGTAGATTTTTCATACAGCAAATATCTGGAATGTGAAGCTGGAAAAGTAGGCCGGTGCTGCTTGTTTTAACTTGATGGCTGTTGAGAGTGGAGCCGAACGCGGAGAGGCAGCTGGCCTGATTTCACATTCTGTATAATATATATTCTTCATGATGTGATGTTCAAATGAGGCAAAGGGAGCTACTGCTCTGCTGATTGTTTCAGTAGATTCATGTTTATCAAGCTAAAGGAAATTCCTAAAGGCACCTCTCACCCAGGCAGCAACCTGCGGGTCTGAAAAGTGAAGCCAATGCTGAAGTGCCTTAAACTTGCGTTCTTTCTAATAGCCAGCAGGGGGCGACTCCTCTGGTTGCATAAAGAAGTCAGATTGTATAGAAGTCTATGAGAAAATGAGCCTACTTCTCAGTTGATTTATTACCTCAGTAAACATTGTAAACATGAGTTTATGGTCTCAATCTCTAGTTTCAAGTCTTCTTCAATCCAGCATGATGTTCATTTAGTAAATTATGGTCCCATTTAGAGTCAGATAGACCATAAAGCAGGGGATGCTTTAGGACGTGGCTACCTTGTGATTGACAGGTCGCTACCACGGCATTGTACGGCCTGGGAGTTGTCCGTGTTTTCGTCTTACAACTTTAACCCTTTCACAGTGTGTTTTCAGGTCATGAAAGTTGATTGTAACATTTTGGTTGCCTAAAAATGTTTCATTCAGCGTTCAGTTGTACTTAGCTCCACCCTCTTGTTGTCTCTTCTGGTTGCAAAAAACTGCAAAAATGGGTGACGTCAGGGTGACTACGTCCACTTCTTATATACAGTCTGTGTTCTCACCGTTTGACCTTTACTCAGCTCAGTTGCATTGTGATACTTACAGTTTGCTCTAGACCACAAGTTAGTGAGTAAATATGCACATTAAAAGGTATTTCCAGACGAGCAAAAAGAGCCGGTATTCATGCAAGCAGTGGTGACTAAACACATTTGAACTGGTCAACAGAGGAGGATAGTCAGGTTTTAAGACGATGGATGTTGCGCTACTGTATAGAAAGTTGGTTGGAAATATGGAACAACCAGACCTCAACCCGTTAAAATTTAAGAAAAGACGCATTTAAGACCAGACACGTCATTGTATGTATCTATCCACCCTGCAGTCTGCTGCTGTCAGCCCTGATGACTTGACTGTCAAATGCACGTCTCCTCTCTTTGCTCTTAAGTCTCAGCAGGGGTGTTTCTTTACTCATCATATCTTAATTATATCTTCTCTCTCTGTCAGAGTCTCTCTGCATGAATCCAGCACTAACAGTTTTAGACGTCTGTTTCCACTAAAAGAGTTGAACGTTGTTAAGAAACTATGACAATTAAAATCAGTACGCATTAGCAGTCTTGTTCAAGCTGCTACAAAATGTGATCCGCCCTGTCACATTGGTCGTACATCGTGCTTTTGTCGCAGCTTTGTAAAAGTGCAGCTGTGAGTGTCATGAAGAGAGGTTGCCAAGGACACACAGTACTGAAACATTTAGAGAGGAGAGGTACTTACAGTGCAAAGAGCATCGACATAGATCCACTCAAAGTGTTGTCTCTAAATTATGCATGTGTTGTATATGTTACCATAATCACTGTTTCATAGTCATTTCTTTCCATCTTGTGACCGTTGACATTAATAAATAGTTTCAGCAGTAGTAGTGGTGTGATGCGTGGGACTGAGAGAGGGCATGAAGCAACATTGCTTTTCTGCATTCTTTTGCGGTGGTGATGCCTCCAGCAAACGTGGTTTTGATTTTAAAGGGGAACACCACCCAAATTAAGAACTTCAATATGTTATTCCCATGGTCTAGGAAAGTTCAATCAATATCTGTGAATATGAGCTGCTCTCTCTCTCAAAGCCATAAACCAGAGAAGAAGTCTCAAACTTGTGATGTCATAGGATATAAAGTCTGGAGCTGCTCCATAGACAGTGAATGGGAGACTGATTTCTTGGACCCACAGAAGGATGTTTTCTTTTTTTATAGCCAAATGAGCTTTATTCTATTGTAGTGTTGTTAGTTGTGAAACAGAAAATGTTCCCATATACTCAGATCATTCCTCTGGGTGCTCTCAGTGTCATCTAGAACATCTCTCCTCATTCATTGTCAATGGAGAACTTTATACCCTATGACATTACAAGTTTGAGTTTTAGCACTCTAGTTTTTTGATTTGGGAGAGAGTTGATCATGTTTACTTATATTTTTGGACAATCTTAGACCATAGGAATAACATGTACAAATTTTGAAAATGGGCGTAGTTCCCCTTTAAGGTCATCTTCAGCTCACGCAGAATGCTGCAGCCAGACATGTTAGAAACACACAACTGATCATATCCCACATGACTTTTGTGCATCAGCGTCCACTTGATTTTATTATTGATTATATGTTTTACTTATTCAACGGTCTGGTGTCGGCAAAGCTTTTATGTCCACCACATGTCTATCTTGGATTGTGTAACAAACCTCTACAAGCAGGTCCTTGGTTAAGAGTAAAGATGATTGTGTTTGTTGTCATGGCTCCCAACACACAAAAATCACCATGCTTCCACCCTGACTTCTTTTTTATCTCTATTTAATTAACTAAAATTAGTTTATACATTTGCATCCCCAACAAAGCTGCTACCTCCGACCTGTATGTGTTTACATTATCTGTTTTCCTCGTCATTATAGTTAGAGACATGTACTCTGTGTAGTTGATCACAGCTTAAATTATTCCCTATTTGTATCGGTTTTAGTGATCTGCCATTTGTTTAATTTTTATATCTCTTAACTTATAAGGCACATTTATTTTGAAGGGCTGTGTGTTGTCATGATTATTTCATTTTGAGCAGTGTTAAATGTTTAGTGTCAACTTTTTTGTGTTTTTTTTAGAGGCATTTTGCGGTTATTGATAGTGATAGTCCAGATAGGAAACGGGGAGAGAAAGAGGGGTATTACACACAATAAGAGTCAAACCAGGGACGTTGTGGTTACATGAATGTTGCAAACATCCCATACGTGTCAACTTTTAATTTTCAGTAGCGTTTCCTTTGTAACACAACAGTCAGTGCCCTCAATGGCAAAACAAATGAAGTGTGTTTAAACACAAGACAAGTTTTCAAGTTAACAATCAGTGTACATGTATGCTAACCATCCCTCTCTCCTCCTTTTTTTGATTTCAGGACTTCCTGATCATGTTCATCCATCACCTCGCGACAGTTAGCCTGATCAGCTTCTCTTACGTCAACAACATGACGCGAGTGGGAAGCCTCGTGATGTGTGTGCACGACGCCTCTGACTTCCTGCTAGAGGTCAGTCAGACACAATGGGGAATTGTATTAAAATGACCACACCACTGCATGTTTTAAGAAACTAACTACAAATCAAATACACTGTACTTCACTTTTCTTCTGTCCTTATACTTAGTACTTTATTTACAGCTTTTCTGACGGCGTAAAAAAGGGAAGGTATAATAATTATAATGTGATCTGAACTCAGAACAGTGTTTTGCCATTTTTTTCACAGCACATCTGATATTGAACAGAAGTTATCACCGATACGCTGTTACACTAATACTAAACAAATAAAGGAAAGATAAAGAAGATATATGAACATATGGCTGCTGTTGATACAGTTATTGTGTAGCCTCAGCTTTTACATTTACAACAGCAGTTTCCTCTTAGGATATTATTCAGTAGCCTTTTGCTTCACGTCTGTTGGATTCCTAAACAATGGAGATGAATTGTGATTGTTTTTTAGTGTTTCCAGTAACTTCCTGTTTGCTGAAATCTAGATTAGTGGAATGAACCCAGGAATCAAATGGAACATTAAACGTATTATTAACTGTTGTTTTGTTTTCCTACAGGCAGGTAAGCTGGCCAACTACGCCAAGTACCAGCGCTTGTGTGACTTCCTCTTCATTGTGTTTAGTGTGGCATTCTTCATCACACGACTAGTTATATATCCAATATGGTGAGTTCTCAGTGACACCTCAGAGAAAATATTATAACTGCTCTGCCATAACATGTATGAATTTACTATTGCACAAGAGCTCATTGCAATATCTGTATTTTTGCAAGAAATAATTATGTAATTTTAGCTTTGAAGTTGGCTGAGCTCAGGTTGAGCTTTGTTTTGGTAAGCAGAAACAGAAAACACAGTGCCTACAGTGTTTTCATTTCTTAAATTACTGTAATTTCCACCATTGACATGCAGAAGCAGAGAGCTCCCACAGACCCACGGATGGAGATTGCTAAACTCTATCAAGGCTGCCAACATTTTTAAAATAATAGTCCACGTTTCTAGTCTTTTATTTTATGTGTATATTGTATTCAATGAAGGATTTTTATCAATATAAACATGTATTAATTGACTGAATGCAGGCCAAAGACACTGCACACATGAAAAGCAAAATATACAATTGTTTTTATTAATGATTGCCCTTCTCAGGGCATTACAAAGGATAGGCTGATGTTATTAATTGAAGGTAGCTAGCTAATGTTAGCTTAATAACATTAAGTTAACCACTACGTAGGGTTACCAAAACGTTAACATTAAAACTCAAATTGGCTGACGCCTTGTTAGTATAATGTCGTCACCCACAAATAGTAGACGCAACATTAAAATATAATTTTAGAGCGCTGCATTTCAAAATAACTCTGTTTTGTTAGCTTTTCACTTATATTTTACGCAGATTATTTTCATCTGTTTGCCGTTTAAACTCGCGCATGCATATGTCTAAAACTGTGGGTCTGCAGGGGCTCTCCTGAAGCAAATTTGGCCAAACGGTGGAATTACAACTTCCGTGTCCGTCACGTGATGCCGTTGGGCCCAAAAAGACTTTTTCCCATAGACTTAAATTGGGAAAGAGATGTCTGTAACTCAGTGGATAATTTTTTTTAAAGTAAATCCACTACCCAGTACGAACACTTGAACAGCCCTTATTTAAATCATTAGGTCCTAAAAGTTGTAAAATGCTCTAATAGCCAAATCCAGAGTTATTTTTCTTCCTCTGTTCATGTGAATGAAACTCCAGTCCGAGAGCTGGGAGGCAGCTTTAAATGAAACGCTAGTGCGCCTGCTCGATGGGCCAAATGGATGCGGAAGATCCGGGTAATTTTATACTCGGAAGTCAAGCTTTTTGTGCTTCATGCGCCACTGAGCAACTGACGCCTCTAACGCTGTATCCAGTTCTCTCAATACATCCATGCTCTGCAGCTCTGCAGGTTGACGATCCTCGTAATGTACGTAAAGTACATATGCTGTAGCTGTAATTAGTAACACAGCTCAGCAGCACACAACCTCTACTCTGAAAACATGAAAACCACCATGCTCTGTTGTTCGGAAAAAAACAACAAATAAAGTGATGCAACTACCACCAGATTTTAAATCAGATGAGTCAATCCCCAGGACGCCTAACATCATCATTTGACTTCTTGCTCAGAGCACTGCAGAGACGTGTGCCAATGTTTAGGCTTCAGGGAGCTGTTTGTTGGGATAGCGACTGTTCCTCGACAGAGGCCTGGATGATGATGTTGAAGCTCAACCTTCAGAGAGACGGACAATAGGGAACCTATCATTGACTAAAGTAACCCGAGCAGCTATATTCAGTGTCTTGGTGTGGATGAGTGATAAAGCTAGTGTTGCCGCTGCAGCTACCTGGACTGAAATCCATCCCTCTGCTGGGGGAGGTGGGTCTGTTGACAACCTCCTGTCACTCACCTGGATTTAAAGGAAGACGTGACCTCACCGACCACTCACCTAACATTACAGCTGAGATATGTTACTCGCCTGCTTGGTTGCCTTTGGCATCCAAATGGGAATTACATTGTGTCCTGTTATAATGGGCCTCATTAGAAGAGTGCTGGTTAATAATATGATTAAAGCACAGCTCACATCTATTTGTCTCCTGTGTTTTTTCAGGGTCCTGAACTCCACTATGTTTGAGAGCTGGGCCATAGTCGGGCCGTACCCGTCCTGGTGGCTCTTCAACATCCTGCTGCTGGTCCTCCAAGTGCTGCATATCATCTGGTTCTACCTCATAGCCCGTATAGCTGTCAAAGCCATGCTGCGGGGCAGGGTGGGTCACCGCACAGACACATAAACTGAGAAAAAGATGTAGAGCTGAAACAATTAAGCGATTAGTTGATATACAGAAAATTAATCACCAGCTGTTTTGACAATCATTTATACTATTTTGATAGTTGTTAAAAAGAACAAACACATCACTAGTTTCAGCCTCTCACATGTGAAGATTTGCTGTTTTTTGTTGTCCTGTATGATAGTAAATTAAATATATTTGTGTTTTAGACTTCTGGTCAACAAAAGATGTCCTCCTGGTCTCAGAAACTGTAGTGGGTGCTTTGCAATATTTTCTGATATTTTATTGACCAAAAGATTATTTCCTTGATTCATTTGCGAATATGCGGCAGATCAGTCAATAATGAAAGTTGCAAAACTCTCGCGAGATGGTAAAGGTTAGGATAGGTAGTTGTGCAGCGAGTCTAAAGAGAGTTTTTGCAAGTTTTCGCAATTTGTGGGTTACCTTCTAGACACAACCATTTGACATCCTACACATCCACGCTATCCCTCCACAAGAGCAATTGTTTAAAAAAAGCTACTCACACTTTCAGCTTATAGAACCTGACAATAATTTCTGGTACGAGCATCTGGTAGTTTCACTTTAGTGCGGTGTAATTTGAGGAGGTTTAGTGCAGCTCAAACTCTGTCCAAAGTGGCTTAGATTAAAAAAAAAAACTCTTCTTTGATGCTTATGTGTCAGCAAAGATTAACAAAAATGTCCCAAAACATTGACTTGGAAGGGCTATAAAAAACACCAAACATATATTAGTCCCAACCAGACATCTGTCTATGACCTGAATGTTTACCGAAATGTTCGACACAAGCTATTTTTTGGTGATGAATTTGCTTCATTTTTGTTTCCCCAGCTGTCTCTGACTCTGTCTCATTCTCCCTGCAGACGCCGTTTGTTTCCTCTCCCTCTGGAATGAGAGAGGGAGATCCCGTCTTTCTGTCTGTCTCCACTGCTCTCTCGCTTCTTCTCCCATTTGCTTTGTCCGCTTGAGACCTTTACCTTCTCTGTTTCCGGCTGTAAGTTTCTGTTGACTTTCTCTGCTGTGATTCCTTTCACACATCTTAATTCACACATCTGTCCCGTCCATTTCTGTGGGGATTCAGTTTAGCTGCAGGGGGTTTAAACTTGACAGCTGCTGCAGGAGTAGACCAACACTTAGATTTAACTGCACTCACAAAGAATGGCAGTGAGAGGAAAGTTGTAAATGATGAGTAATGTGGTTAATAGTGTCTTGAATGTCAGGTATGTTTAACTGTTTGTCATTAGCCTGGAGCGTAATGAAATTGTACGGCACCCCCACCCTGTGGTGGTCATGATGAACACCGGCGATTCGCATGAATAAGAAGTATGTGGGGCTTGAAGCTGCACGAAAAAATACACCTGTCATTAGACTAAACCAGGGCTTCCCCACAGAGCAGTTCTGAGTTACTTGGCGGTTTTAATTTTATGCTACTTTATGCTTTTTACTCCACTACATTTGAGGTACCTGTAAATCCCTATAATGAGGATATATATACATTGTTGTACAGTAAATTAAACCACCCAAACAATTAAAAAAATGTAATTGAGCTTGCTCTACTGCAGCCAGCTACAATATTACAATGCATCTTATAGGTTACTGCATCAATACTCATAATGTAATATTATAATGTAACAACTACAGAGCCCATTTTGGCTTTTACTTTCATACTTTAAGTACATTTTCTTGATAATACTTTTCTTAAAGGAACAGTGTGTATTACATTTTGGGTGATCTATTATCAGAAATGGAATATAGTATTTATAACTATGTTTTCATTAGTGTATAATTACCTGAAACTAAGAATCGTCGTGTTTTCGTTAGCTTAGAATGAGCCCTTCATATCTACATAGGGAGCAGGTCCTCTTCACGGAGTCCACCATGTTGCGCCACCATGTTTCTACAGTAGCCCAGAAGGGACAAACCAAACACTGACTCTAGAGAGAGCCTTTCACCTTTTTACGTTACCTGACACGCTTGTGAAACTGCAGTAACGTGAGTCACAGAGTCCAAAACCATGGTACCGCCAGCTGCCGTCTGACTTCTGTTGCTCCTAAAGTAGTGTTATTATGGTATGGATTACCTTTGAGCGAGGCGAACGGCGTTACCGCGGTTTTGTACTCCGCAGCTCACGTTACCGCAGTCTTGGAAAGGGAGGAGTGAGCGGGGAGTTAATCAGTTGGTTGCAATCTGCAACCACACCCTTAAATGCCGGCAAATCCTACACACTGCACCTTTAAATGCGATTTTGAATGCAGGAGTTTTACTTGTATTTGAATTTGTCATATGCTTTTGTTTATTCTTTTTAACTATAGATGTTTTTGTTTTTCAATACACCTTAGCGACAATTATGAGAAATATATTATTGACTCTTCTGCCCAGTTACAAGTAGTCTAGAGCAGCCGCCCCACACTCAACACCTACATGAGTCATGTTTTACCTGTGAAAAAAACATCTGCCGAAAAGATGAACACAAATTCCACTCAAAATGACAAACACTGCTGATTCATAGCAGTGTTTGTAATGATAATTAAGTTACTTTTCATGAAGTGTGTACTTTGTTTAACATCTTTGGTTTGTGCTTAATTCTCTTTAAACAATAATACCCTGTTTCCATCTGCTCTTCTAGGTGTGCAAAGATGTCCGCAGCGACATTGAGAGCAGCTCAGAGGAGGAGCCCGACACGCCCACAGAAGGCACCAAGGCTTTTTCTTATTCTCTCAAGGGAGAAAACGGCACGAAAGGCCACTGTGCTGCTGCCAAAGCCGGAGTGCAAAACCACAGCAGCTGGTGACATGAAGCCGGGAGCCCCCTGCAGTTCGGCCCTCACAACGTCTCCAAGAGCTTTGTTTGTCCTTTGACATTCCCTTGACTACAAACTACACACACACACACACACACACACACACACACACACACACACACACACACACACACACACACACACACACACACACACACACACACACACACAGTCTGCTATCACACTTTACACTGACATTGAGTGTGCAACAGATTCATGAACCGACTACGGATAAACAAGATACCTGCTTTGAAGAGCCCCGTACTGACATGTACGACACAAATCAAGAGGTGACATGTAAAAGCTGATACGATCAGTCGGAGCGAGTGATTTGCATAGCCTTATTTTTCAAATGATGGGATTTTATTATGTTGTGCTGAGTTGTGCTGAGTGGTTTCAATGTTCTCTCCCAGTTTTATTGGTCAGATGAACTTGGATTATTTTTGTGTCTTGGTTAAATCACACTAGATCACAAAGGGCAGAAAACACTACTCTCTGGAAGTGTGCTGCATTTCCAATCCAATGATGTTACAGCAGGTATTAGACTGTTTTGTTATAGCTGTGGTTTTATCAGCTCTGAAAGAAGGGCACCTGCTGTGTGTGCGAGTGTGACCAGATGTACACACTTGAAAGTTTTAACAGCAGCAATTTCTGCCTTCTGCGATTTATTGTGGATTTTTCCTTTAACGACGTTGTTTGACAACTTTGTGACTTGTAGTTTTTTTCCGTTTTACTGTGTTTTTTTTTACTACTTCTTCTGAGACCAAATGTTTATGAAATTGTTTTGTCACTGCCTACAGAGGAATCCAGGTCTGAGGACTATACTAAATGTCTGGTATCATGTTCTCACTTGAGTGCCTTGTAAAAATATATTTCCAAAAATATATTCTGTTGTTGAAAGAGACCTTTCTTGTTGCAGTCTTGTTTATAAAACACTACGCCGCTTTGTGTGGTTAAAGGCATTTAATATAAGATAAGACAAACATTTACAGCCATCTTCACTCCTGAAACACTCACAACACGGATTTTACACAGGCCATTGATGCAAATAATATGCTCTTATTCAATTTGCTTGGTGAAGTTTTTATAAACATTTTCCTAGTGAGGGCACAACACCCTCTCAAAGGAAATCACTTAAATGTCCTGAGAAGATTTAACCTCTTCATGATTTTAGCGACGGACCAAAAACAAAGGAGGAGGAATGGGAAATGTCCGCATCTGTGCAAAAACAAGAACAGTCCATCTCCCATCAGTCTTTCATGACTTCAGAGTCCTGGTTTTCTGCTGCCAGTTTCAGCTGTTTTTGTTTCTCCATGTAGCGGTATCCTCGCATCACACACAGGTAGCCGCCGTAGCCCGTCAGCAGCATCATCGAGGTGGTAAACGTCCGATAGCCGAAGTCAGCCAGGCGCTTTCCAGACACCATGATGAGGATCCTAAAGGGATCAGGAACAGAAAGTAAATATAAAATAGTGTACAGCACATCAGTGGTGGAAAGTCACCAATTATGTTTACTAAAGAAGTACTATAGTAGAGATACTGCTACTACTAGATTTTGCCACACTATTTATACTGTGGTATGCTGCAAATCACTGTGCAGGGTTGTTTTATGGCCAAATTAGATATTTATATTATGTTTGCATCAATCAGGGTCCCTACACATTTACCATTTCAAAATTCCATACTTTTCCAGACTCAAATTTCCAGTCTTTTCTGTAGATTTTTCAGACCATATTTAACTTTGTGACTCAGGGAGGATGCTGTGACAAGATGTTACACAAAGTTTGTATCCAGTTTTCTTTCTCCCATTTGGAATTGTTAACCAACCAGGCTTTGTATTTGGGATCGTCAATCCAGCCCTCAGAAAACTTGCATTTACTCATTGTGGCTGCTCAGTCCACAGTCCTACGCAGAAAGTTGGACGATATTCCACTGTCAAACATCTTGCAGATGATGGGGCAGATGTTTTGCAGGCTGTGCTCCGGCCCGGCGCATGTACTTTTGCTGCTCTGGGTAAAAAACATATTATGTTGCCCCTCTATTAGCACCAGGTACAGACTGGGATAGAAATCCATCCCGGGACTTAATGAGATGGAGAGGTCTTTTATGCGAGTGCCGAAAAACTACAGTTTTTGTGGTATAAAGATAATGTGATGGTGCTGAAGACCTTCAGGACACTTCATAGTGGACATCACCACTGCACTGGATCAAAACAAGACCAGCCAGAGAAGCTGAGGTGAGCTGAAACAGTAGCCACACAGTACATCACGTTCATGATGTAAATGACTGAGCCCTTAGCAAATTGCCTAGTTCGTATATCAGGGGTCAGCAACCTTTACTATCAAAAGAGCCATTTTTGGCAAAAACAAATAAAAAAAAATCTGTCTGGAACCGCAAACCATTTGAGCATTGTGATGAAGGTAACACAATTTATAGTCTAAGTACATAGTATATAAGTCTAATGCAGTGAGGGCCAAAGAGACAATGTACTACGGAGTATTAGGGCCACATTAAGGGGAAAAGATTCTGAGATTTCCAGAAAAAAGTCATAACTTTACGAGAAAAAATAAAATAACACCTAAAATTACTACTTTATAATATTGGCTTTATTCTCATATTACGACTTTTTTCTCTTAAATTTATAACTTTATTCTCATAATATTATGACTTTATTCTCGAAATCTTAGATTTAATTATTTTTCACTCAATTTGGCCATGGCTGCACCGGCTGCTCCCAACGCCATGATTCACTCTGCTGCTTGTAGGATCAATTCATTCTTAGAAATTCTGAATTGCATATTTTAGAAAAACAGAATAGGGACAATAGTCTGGAAACAGAAATGTTTTCCATACTCTGTTCTTTTTTTCCATATTACTGCGTAGGTACACTGATGTGATTGAAGTGATAAGGTGTTTAATTGTGGTTAATTTCCAGAATTAGACAAAAAAATAAATAAATAAAAAAAGTTTCTCACTTGATTTTCCAGAAGATTTGACCATATCTTGATACATAAATAGTGCAACATCACATTATGTATACCATGGTAGAGGATTGTATACATATCACTCACCCCTAGTCCATTTGTGTAATGTTCAAAACATACTTCTACTACACTACATATATATACTACACTACATATATATATATATATATATACATATATCTATATATATAGATATAGATATAGATATATAGATAGATTCACAGATTAATATTTTACATACAGAACACATAGTAAGCTTAGAAATCATTATATATCATTATAAATATGGCTTACTCACAATATAAAAAGTCTGTAATCTAATATACAGTAATGTGTGTAACAGCTCTGAAAGGGACCATTGTAAGTACATTTTAGCTGATGATTGAACATGTACTTTTATTCAGGTGAATTGTGAGTGGTGCACTTTAACTTGTAACTGAGTGCTGTTCATGCATCATGGTAGAACATCTGGATATTTTTTCCACCACTGCAGCACAGTACTCATATACATGTAAATAAAGCAACATATTTCTGAGATGTTAACACTGACATTTTATAGCATCACAACTTTAATTCCCTGCACATTGACTTACTGATGAGGACCAAAGCCAGCAGGCAGTCACTCAGCTGTGTGCACACTAGTAAACACACTGTTACACGCTGTTATATCGACTTCTAATACCACTCAGGTCTTTGTCACGCCTCCTCTCAGAGCAACAACTTAAATCTGATCTTACCTTTTATTTTAAGAAGTGATAACACGAACAGGTTAAGGTAGATGTCCCCAATGTCAGCACGTCGACGTGAGATGTTAGCAGGAAGATAACTAACATGGATGTATTAACTAACCTTCGCTGTGTAACGTACGGAGACCCAGACGGGACTTCTCTCTTCGTCTGACAAAACTGAGAGCGCCTCCTATTGACCCGGAGAACACACAGTTAATATGTAAAAAACATTTACAGTATAGTATGTTGAAAAAAGTGATAAAAAAGTAATTGTATAGTATATTAAAAGAAGTCAAAGAAGTCATAGTAAAGTATGTCGAAAATAATCAGAAAAAGTCATAGCACAGTATGTCGAAAAGAAATCATAATATACAGTATTATGTTAAAAAAGTCAAAAAAGTCTTAGAATAGTATTTCGAGAAATAGCATAAAAGTCACTGTCAAAAAAAGTGATTAAAAAACTCATAGTATAGTATGTCGAAAAAATCAAATTGTGTTGAAAAAAGTCACAGTGAAGTATGTAAAAAAAAAACTGGCATAGTATATTATGTCGATAAAATACATAGTATTGTATGTTAAAAAAGTCAGAGAAGTCATAGTATAGTATGTCGAAAATAGTCATAAAAAGTCATAGTATTATGTTGAAAAAATCACAATATATTATGTCTAAAAAAGTAATCGTGAAGTATGTCAAAAAAGGTCATAATTTAGTATGTCAATAAAAGTCATAGCATAGTATGTCAATAAAACGTCATAGTTTAGTATGTCGAAAAGAAGTCATAATGTCAAAAAAGTCACAATCATAATAAATTCATAGTATGTCAAAGAAACATAGTCATAGTAGCCTATAGTATGTAAACAAAAAAAAGTCTTAAAAATGTCATAGTATATAGTATGTCATAAAAATTTCATAACGTAGCATCTCTTTTCTGTAAAATCTCCTTACAGAGAGGGTTTGGTGCTGTTTGGTGTCACCATCACAGACTAACAACGAGTAGTCACTGTTGGACTGCAGCCCTTGTTTTCCACCCGGACATATTTTGCAAGCGCACACACACATTACAATGGCAACATGCTCGATAAGTAGCGTTGCTGCTGATGTTGATGAACTAAATGATCCAGGAGCGGCTCCTTACGGCAACTTCATCAACTATTACAGCTTCAACCCTCCGGAGAACCGGTTAAGCCTGATCCCAGCCTCATTACTGCAGGATCTAGGTCACACAGACCTCCATCAGACCACACTGATCCTGGACGTGGGCTGTAACTCAGGGGTATGTCACTCTAGCACAATAAAGATGTTATCTATCTTTAACTCACACTTAGATGGGAATATTTCACATATTTCGAAAGAGCTTTCATAATCAAAACTCTGTCTTTTGCTTACACATTAAGCAGTTGAATAACTAAGTGCATTTACTCAAGCACTGTACTTTTTAGGTACTTATTATTATTATTATTATTATTATTATTATTAGAATAATACTCTTTTTGACATACTATAATATATATAATATAAATACTCTTTGACATACTATAATATAGTTATTATTATTAGTATTATTACTATAGTTTATTATTATTATTATTATTACTTCAATACAATTTTGAGGTACTTATACTTTACTTAATTATTTCCTTTTGATGCTAATCTATAGTTCTGCTCCACTAACATTTCAGAGGGAGATTTACTTTTTCACTCGGTCGTGTCTACAAGGTAACCCACTAGTTGCGTATCTCGCGAGATTATTGAATTTAGGCGTTCACTTAGACGTGAAGCAAGTCTCGCGAGAGTTTAGTGGGTTACCTTCTAGACACGACCTTTTTACTCCACTACATTTGTTTGACAGCTTTAGTTAACGTTACTTGTTACTTTGGATATTCAGATTATTAATACCAAATATAATCAACAGATAAATTCTGATGTATTATTATGGATTAAGCTATCCGACCGGTAGTACATAAAGTAGCTGAAATTAGCCTCACCTTTACCTGTTGCAACATTTTTGATGCTTACACATCACTAATTATAATACAGTGATATCATTATTATTATTTTGAAATACGCCATTCTGCATAATTTTACTTTAGGTACTTTATGTATATTTTGATGTGAATACTCATGTACTTTTACTTATAAACGATTTTCAATGCAGGGAGTATTTTTACGCTGTGGAACTGCTACTTAAAGTAAAAGATAAAAGATTTGAGTACTTCTTCCAACACTGTACACATTTGATGTCTTTTTCACACATTAGCCTGTGATGCATGTGGTGATCCAGCATGACACATATATGGCATGTTCGAGACACATCTTTAATGAATTTATAGAATTTGAAATGAAGATAATATCTGTCCGCATAACCATATTTTTTTTGTGTAGTGAAAGCTGTGCTCTTTGTTCTTCCCCCCCTGTGAATGGCAGGATCTGAGTGTAGCCTTTTACAAGCATCTGGTTCAGGAGCCTTTGTGCCAAGAGGAGTCAGATAAGAGGAAAGTTCATCTTCTGGGTTTTGACTTGGATGAGATTCTCATTGAGAGGGCTCAGCAGAACAACCCTCTCCCCAGCAACATCTCCTTCATCGCCCTGGACATCACTAAAGACACCGACCAGCTACAGGATTACCTCAACCAGCACGGCTGCTCCCACTTCCACCTCTGTCTGTGCCTGGCTGTCACCATGTGGGTCCACCTAAACCACGGAGACGCAGGTCTGCTGCAGCTGCTCTCTCGCCTGGCCTCCCTCAGTCAGCACCTCCTGCTGGAGGCACAGCCCTGGAAATGCTACCGCTCTGCGGCCCGGCGGCTGAGGAAGCTTGGCCGCTCAGACTTTGACCACTTTAAGACCCTGAAGATCCGTGGGGACGTAGCAGAACATGCCAGGGAGCACCTGGAGAGACACTGTGGCATGGAGCTCATCCAGAGCTTCGGCAGCACTACATGGGACCGCAAGCTGCTGCTCTTCAAAAGGAGATGAGACTGAGGGACGATGTGGAGTTTTCACAGGAGCTGCAGTTACATGATCAGGAAGAAAACAATGTGGGGAATGGGAGAACAGTAAAGTTGAATTGTTTAGTTGATCAACATTAATCTGCAATGATTATGACAGTGTATTGTTTAAATCACCTTTCAAGCAAAAATGACAAACATTAACTGCTTCCAACTTTCCAAATGTGAAGATTTGTGTTGAGTTAACCATCTTTGGGTTTTGTTTTCTTGGTTGGACAAAACAAGCAAATTGAAGATGTCACTTGGAGCTCTGGCAACTGCTGATCGACATTTTTCATATATTTCCTGACATTTGTAGACTGATTAATCTATTTTGACAATTAGAGCTGCAACTTACTATTATTTTCATTATTGATTAATTTGTCAATTAATAGTTTTGTCTTTAAAATGTCTGTTTCCTAGAGATTGAGGTGTCATTTTCAAATATCTTGTTTCGTCCAACCAACAGTCCAAAACACAAAGCTATTCAGTTTACAAATTATATAAAACAGAGAAATCCTCACACATTTAATTGATTATCAAAATGTATTACCAATTTGACTAATTGTTGCAGTTCTAGAGGAAAAGACAACGGAGGGCTGTAGCACATTTAAATGGATAGTTTGTGGCTAAAACCTTAAAATACATAGTTTGAGTTGTTTTTTTGTCATTATTTTCTTTAAATCATCTGCCTCAACACTGTGTGTATTAAATAAAATATTTAAAGAGATAACCTATCTATGCAACAGTTTACTTTATGTTACTTACCGTGCAGATTAAATGCTAAAACAGCGTTTTCCGTTATCAAGCGGCTACTTCCTTCTGTGTCAGAGCTGACAACCACAGTGGTCAATAATGCAAAACTAAAGCACATCACATTAATTTTCATCATTTTAATTACAGAATACTAAAAATAACATTACATAAAATGTCTTTTTAAAAGAAACCATTGAATATTACAAAGGTTGTAAATTTTGTAAAGTTAGGATATAAAATCTTTGAACAGTGGTGCATAATTGAAAAGAAAAATAATTTTCATAAAATGTATATATTAACTGTTCTACTACATAAAAAATGAGATGGACACAAATCGCAGACAGACGAGATGAGTAGACACCGCCATTACCGCAGTGAGCTCTCCTTTCGAAGGAAGAAAGACTTGAGATGCACAGCACACACCACAATCAGGTTCTCAAGTTATGTCTATGTTCAAAAAAAAAAAAAAAAAAAAAGGGTTACCATTTACAACAGGAGAGAACAAACGAGCTCGAGAGACTACAAAAAGTGACTTGGTGACTGCTCCCAATATTCACACACATCTCGATGGGTAAAAACCCGACTAAACTGGCCTTGGTTCCATAAACACAAACCGTTTTCCACAGGTTTAAGCTGTACAAAAGAGTTGCAAAACGTTTGAGACCTCATACTTAAAATCATTCCACCGAGACTGGGAAATAATGATGAGTTGTCTTTCAGTATCGTCACAGCCATTCCTATATCCTACTGTACAACTGGTCAGTCAGATCCACTGAAAGCTACCATGGTCACATAATTCAATATCAGGAGGTCAACCTTAAGGAATTGGAATAGACTATACACAAGAGGGGGGGGAAGATGAGGGGGGAAACATGCATAATCCAACAGTGTGCTTGCTTTCTTCCTCTTCTTTCTGAGATTTACGTCACCCTGTGTCACTTCGTCATGAGCCCTTGTTAAGATGTATTTAGTCAACACCAAAGAATCACCCATTGAGGACATTCAGAGCCTATCTGAACCGCGGATCCCTCTACATGTACGCCACACTGGCCAGTCGTGTCCAAACAGAGGTATTTCATTTGTCTCCTGCCGTTCGGGAGACGCGTTGTGTCACATTTTTGGTAAACAGACACGAGGAGGGTACGGGGGGAGGGGGGCAATCAACAGTTCATTAAGCAGTTCTTTCGAAAACGTCAAGATATGATTTTAATCATGAGTTACGCTGAGTGGCAGAATCACTGTTCCTTCTGTGCAGTAGTAGTAGTGGTTTCAGTGGCCCATGAAGACCAGGTGGAGAAATGCAGAGAGAGTGAAGAAGAGAAGGTAAGAAGGGAAACAGACGATAACCCAGAGGACATCTCAGAAGACAAAGGACGTCTGAGACAACAGAGGCATTTAAGAGGAAATGAGGCGAGAGACACCAGCAGAGCTACTTGGTTTGGCTGGTCTGTTGCTCAGGCAGCTGGAGTTTTGTTTTTTTTCACCAGGGTTCCAGGAGCTGCTGCTTAACATGTAAGCTAATAATGCTGTTTAGGTTCAGATGAGTCCCCCTGAGTTAGTGCACACGTCAGAGTCAGGCAGGCCTCGCCCGCTTGTTCGTTAAGAAATCCACAAAAAGAAGCATTAAGAAAAAAAAAAAAAAAAAATTCAATTCATCAATTTTTATATCAAGCTTACAATTAGCTTTGGAGAGAAAGAGCCCGTCGTAGTTTTACAAGTCTGTGATCGGGGAAGGATTGAGTCGATGTTAGTGTGGAGGTGGGGTGGGGGAAAAGTTATACGGCGGCTCCCACAATGTGGTGCAGCTGACCTCTGAGTCCTGCTCATTTTCTGAAAACTCTGAGAAGTATGCATTTTGTGTTGTGAATGCAATGTGCGCTATGTAGTGCCCAACCAGAGACCTGGATTGTTGTTGTTTGAGCATGCTCATACTTTTATATGGTAATCTCATCATCTGACATGATTCCCAAGTGGTCGTTGGTGCAGGTCTGCCCAGCAGGCGAGTGGTTGGGGATCTGGTCAGGTGCTGGTGTTGCGGGTTACGCCGACTGTGCGTCAGTCAGACAGACAGGTAGGTAGACAGGCAGGTGGGGCTGTAATGGGAGTCGGGAGCTGAGGCTAAATCAAGGGAGCCGTGTCCATCAAGCCTTTGTTGGGGTCCAGGCTGGCGAAGAAGCGGACGTCCCGGTCCTTGTCGGACTGCAGAGCCATCACGGTCTCTTCCAGCTCGTCAGAGTAGGCACAGCCGGGCTCCTTGAAGTAAGCTGTACACAAAAACACAAGACTCTGTTAGTTCAAGTAAAAACCTACCGGCGAAATGCTATGTGATGTGTGTATTAGAGACATGAGGCAGAGCATGTGTTAGAGGCAATATTCTATATTTTTCTTGGGCTGTCAATGGATTAAAATATTTAATTGCATGATTATCCATAGTTAATCGCAAATCAATCGCACATTTTTTCATCTGTTCAAAATAGGAATTTGTCAAGTATTTAATACTCTTATCAACATTGGAGTAGGGAAATATGGGGAATTAATTAACAACAGAAGACAATGACAAATATTGTCCAGATACCCTCACAGGTACTGCATTTAGCATAGAAATATGCTCAAATCATAACTGAACCAACTAAAGCTCAACAGACAACAACAGCTGTCAGTGTGCTGACTTGACTATGACTTGACTATGACTTGACCCAAACTGCATGTGATTATCATAAAGTGGGCATGTCTGTAAAGGGGAGACTCGTGGGTACCCATAGAACCCATTTACATTCACATATCTTGAGGTCAGAGGTCAAGGGACCCTTTTGAAAATGGCCATGACAGTTTTTCCTCGCCAAAATTTAGCGCAAGTTTGGAGCGTTATTTAGGTTGGTACCAATGGATTTTCCTTAATTTACAACAAACATGGGCAATACACTATATTATTTTGAGTTACACATGTGAATTCCACATTCACCATCCAACACTTGCTAAAGAAACAAATCAGTGTCAGAAAATAGTCCAACAGATGCAGTTTAATCCTGTTTGAAAAACATTTGCTAAAAAAAGAAATTACCTAAGACTTAAAAAAAAAAAAATGAAAACTAGAAATTTGTGACTTGTTTTTTTTTTTTTAAATGTACGTCTTCAATAAGAACCAATTGATGGGAAGTTGGGAATGTAAACACTTGCTAACAGTTGCTTTATCCCTAAAAGACAACATCATTTAGTTTATTTGCACTTTACCTTTCTCCATGACACTCTGTCGTAGAGCCTTGGCCACCAGTACGCGGACATTGGCCACCGGGTCTGAGGAGAGGCTGAGCAGGCTGGGCAAGAGGTGCTGACCAAACTGCTCCATGGGCATGCAATCTTCCTCCACTATAGCCTACAGACAATACAAGGAAACATTAAAAACACAAAGTCGCACAGGCAGGTAGCCACACACAGGAAGAAGGAAGTCGAGAGGCATTCGGTGAGGATGAACCTCTGTCACGAGAGCGGACAGATACAATAGATCAAAAGAAATAATCAGACAGAGACGCTGACAAACAGGCTCATGAACCCATAGTTTTCCACTATAGTATTACACAATACATAGCTAGAGATAGACAACCTGATGATGGATAAGAACGTGACTAACATGAACATAAAAATACAGTCAGTGCTTCGTCTGCATCTGTTTAGCAATATTTTTTACAAAGCATCACTATACAAAAACCTACGTAGTTTGCCTTTACGTGTGATAATTTTAGATCCAGAACCATTAAGAGTATGTTTTTCGTGAGAAGTTCAAAAGGAAATGGCTTTAAAAATGTTACAAGAACAATAAATGTGATAAACATTTAAAGCTTCATGTTTGTAGCAGACAAACATCAGACAAGCAATCAAATAGTGTACACAGCTGTTTATGGAGTTGAAAAACAGGTAGATAGGCAACGAAGGAGCGGCTGTTCCACCATTTTGGCTAAGTAATGTGAGATAAGAGTAACAGACCTGGCAGATGAAGGCAAAGGCCTGCCGCCCCACCCATTTGGGACAGTGGCAGAACCTGACGGTGAGCTCATTGATAAAGTTCAGGCCCAGATCATCGGCCCCACATGCATACAGCTTCTGGAGGATCTCTACAACCTGAGAACACAAGACATTATGACACACTTAAAAACAGGATTTAAAACTAAAGTTACAAAAAATATGATGAAAAGATGAGATGCTGTCTACAGTAGCTATAATGACTGCTGCATAGCCTGGAAATCTCAAAACTGCCATTTGCGTTTAATGGAATAGTTAACATTTTGGGAAATATGTTTATTTGCGGTCTTGCTGAGAGTTAGATGATATGACCAATACTACTCTCATATATGTCCGTTCAATATGAAGCTACAGACAGCAGCCAGTTAGCTTAGCCTAGCATTAAGACTGGAAACGGGGAAACAGCTAGCCTGGCTCCATCCAAACAGAACAAAATCCACGGCTAAAGTTACTTTGAGGGGCGAAGTAAAATCCTGGAGTCTTGTCATATAAGGGGTTAATCAGTGAGTTTTTCTTTGCAAGAAAGAGGAGGAGGATTTCCCAAAATGACAAACTATTCCTTTACAAATAAGAACTTAGCAGTCGGCTTGCAGCGGTAGTCGGTGTTACGCAGTGTTTGTGCATACACCGATTACATTACTTGCCTACCACCCCCACCGTTGTTTTGATTTTTTTTTATAGAAAAAAAACAAACCTTTAGTTCATTTTCGTGTATCAGCGCCGTGTTATCAATACATAGTCGGATGATAGACGCTAAAAATTGAAAGTGTAAGACTCTCCAGTGTCATTGTAGCCAACGTAAGATGATCAAATAGAGCCACCTGTCAGGGCATTACTTCATCACATACTTAAACACATACTGAACATCATCCATCAGTGAGACTGATTTCCCCCTTTGTGACCCAACTATCTGTAGTTGTCACAAAATCTGTCACAAAAAAACAAAATCAATATTGTACACTTACCAGTTTGTACGAGATCCACCTGACCTCTGAGACTTTGTCAGAGCAGAGTGTGAGTGCTATCTGTCTGAGGTAGTCATACACGTCGTAGTGGCTGTACAACTCTATGATCAAGATCAACTGCCTGGAGGGGGACAACGATAGAGGAGAGAACACGTCAGTCAGGCAAACATGCACACTTTCCTATAAATAGAAGTGCAATATAGTAAATACAAATGATCAACATTACATGTTACTGCAATTTTGAATATTGTATTACAGATCAAAATTAGGAAATGAACCGTGAGACTGACAGTAAATTCACCAGAGAATTAAATCTAACCCATAAACAGTATTACGATGGCAGACTTCAGCCATGCCATAGTATTTATGAGCAAGACACTGATTGGAAGTCAGTCTGTTAAAATCTAGTGTAATTATTTCCCAATTGGGAGAGGAAAAGGAGACGCACTCTGCCAGCTCATATCTGAATCTCCAGTTGCGACTGTTGTCTGTCACCATGAACTCCTGCAGCTGGTACAGATACTCTCTCCTCTTGTCTGCGTGCAGCAGCTGCAACAAGAAGAAGCACATGAACCAACTTTGTTATCTAGTACGACCTGTAAAGCAAATCCATCCAACTGTGGTTTTCTTTTTTAACTGGAAACCAAAACTGCTGTAAAACACTCAAATCTTAGCAGTGCTGTGAATTCAACTGAATCATTTTTGTCATCTTTAACATAAACAGTTATTGGTGAAATGTAGTTGTCCAAACTAAAATTTACAAGCATCCTGTGCTGTATGAATAAAGACCAAACTTACTCATCTTACTCGCAGCAGCATATAAATCTATAATCTCACCTTGAGGAAGTCGTAGAGGTGTTTGAGCACGCCAATGCGGACCTCGTCCAGGTCTTTGAGGAAACCGTTGAAGATGGGCACCAGATCAGCTGCTGTCAGCTGGTCTCCCAGGATGACTGCCAGCTCATGAATGGAGAAAGCCAGCGTACGCCGCACCTTCCACTGAGGAGGTGGGGAGGTAGAGGGAAAAGAAACACACAAAAGGATTATAGCACCAGCAATGAACAAGCAAGTGGAAAAAAAAACATTTTAGGTTGCTTTTTAAACAGGAAAGCAACCATTTATTGGTTTATTTATATTTAATGATAATGCAGGAACATTTTAAACTAAATAATGTTGCTGGGAAACTGTCTGAACCCCTCCAGTGACTGGTCTGAATACACTGTTCAGTGCAATGTTGTCATGCCAACAGTGGCATTCAGTGCTGTGATGAAGTAATGAGCAACAGTGTGACTGAGTGGTGTCACGCCGTCTCTGCCGCTGTGAAGTGAAGCAATGTTTCCCCTCGTACAGTTCCCTTTCTTGCACACATCCTCAAGCAATGAATTTGCACAAGTGCTCTATTACCCGAGGACAATACTAAATCTAGAATTATCTATCCTGTATGTCAGCACTATAGTTGATATAATAAAGGAAACAATGACTCAGTGACCACAGACCGGCCATCGAAACAGCCAGACACAGAGAAACTTTGTGGTTCTCACTTTGATCTGCAAGTCATTGAGACAGAGCTTCACTTCCTCACTAAATGCACCCAGTAGACTCAAATAAGAGATTGAGTTCTTCACAAGACCAGCACCATATGTCCAGAAACACTCCACCACACCAATCAGGGTAAACGTATAGAGAGCAAAATCATGTACAAATGCCACAACCAAAAAGAAAACACAAAAGTCTCCTCAGTCAATCTACTTTGTCCAATCATTGTACCATTTACAAAGTGTATTCAAGGATCTTGTGATTATCCATTTTGTTTTCTTGTGTAAAACGTAATTATTCAATAATATGTAATTTAGCTTCGGCAACCATGAAACTTTAACATTCACGCCAACAAAGCGTATTTGAATTTGGAGTAATTCAATACAGCAATCATAACGGATGACTTTGTGGCAGATTTTTAGGGCAAAATTAATTTTCTAAAACCTAAAACAATAAAAGCCAAGAAGGGGTGTAAAACCTGACAAGTCAATTAACAAATCTTAATCATCATCCATTCAAAATTGTATATACTGCTATATAATGTAATATTCAATGTAATTAAAAGTTCCCTAAAGACTGTTAACTGCTAAAAAGCCATGATTACCTATAATAAAAGCGGTGATACAAAATACATTTTGCTGCCAGTCCCGTCCGTAGCAGTACATTGGCTTTGCTTCTGCGCTGGTGCTCCCTGCCCGCTTCTCCAAACTAGGGGCGTGTCGACCGTCATCTACTCTAGGTAATACACTGACTATGGATAAGTATCTCATACAACCCCACTTCAAAACAACTGAACCATCCTTTTAAGAGTGCTTATATATGCTTATGTAGTTAATCACTCATTTCGGAATCAAACACCAAATCTAACCCCACATTACACTCATAATTTCCCCCAGTTCTCTGCCTACCTGCACATCAGTAGCAAGGGTTTCATATGTGTCCTTGAGGCAGTGCCAGTTCTGACGTCCCAGAGTGAGTGCTACCCCCGGCAGGCTGAAGGCACAGTGTTTGGCTATCTCTGTATCCACCGTCTGGGCCCGGGCCGGGTCCGTCATAGAGAGGTACTGATCCAACAGCTGCTGGGGGATGACATTCTGGAGACGGGGCGAGAGATTAATGAGTTTGATGATCAAACGAAGATGCACCGGGAGAAGGTATTTAATAATCCACATCTGTGCCAATCAACTGTGAGGTTCTGATTATTATTTACGGGATGTATGGTAGAAGTGCTGACTGACCTGGATCTTGGGTTTATCCTCAAACACTGGGCTGTGAGCAGAGTCTTCCTTTCCGTCCTCTTCCTCCTCCACACTCTCAATTAGTTCAGACTCCTGAGGAAAATACAAATACACACACATACATACATTAAGGAACAAGCACAAGAAGCTAAAATTTCTTATTACTCTTCTGCACACCTGCACAGTCCAGATAAAACAGATTAGCTAAGTTTTTATTGTTAAACTCTTAAATAATTACTGACAATGTTTCTTTTTCAAACTTGAACTCTCATTGTCATGAATATATAGAAATACTTAAGAGATTTGAAACCAAGTTTCCAGGGTCTTTAAAGCACAATAGCGCCTGATCACATACGATAAATCAGTCTAGGTTGTGCCATCAACCATACTGAGTATATCTGTTCAGCTATACAACATACAACAGCTGACTTAACATGCTGCAAAGAGCTGAATAGTCTCATACTAGAATTGGTGAGTCAGGAGGAGACACTTCCTGGTCCTCCAGGGGCTCCGTCTGCGTCTCTTCATCCCCTTGTTCCTGGACAGGGCTCGTCTCGGAGGCTGGAGGAATTTCCATTGTTTGCTCCTCCTCTTCAGGACTCTCTTCACTCTCAGACTGAACCTCCACAGATTTGCTCTCCACAGTGGGGCTGCTGATGTCCTCCTCAGGCTGCTCTTCGGGCTCGGGTTCAGTCAGGCCGTCGTCTGCAGGGCAGTCGTCTTCCGGGCTGTCGAGCTGGGCTGCCTTCAGAGCCGCGGACAACACCTGGACTTGAGCTGGAGGTAAATACACATGCACAACTCAGTCTACATGCCATTACACTGCCAAACGTTTATAGCTAATCATACGTATTATGGCTCTGTATACCAACCTTGTACATCAGGGTCATCCATGTGCGGTTGCAAACAGTCCAAGACCTTCTGGATCTGGTCACTGGTAGCTTTGCCAGGGCTGGACTTGGAATCAGGACAATCAGGTTCCTCTTCCTCCTCATCCTCTTTATTTTCCTCCTGCTTTGTCGCTTCCTCTGATTTTGGACTATTTAGCATCTCCAGTTCCCCGCTGATGTCTGGTAAAGGAGATCTCCAATAGTTGAAAGAATTAAAGTTCTCGTCTGTCTGCTCCGTGTCTTTTGTGTTCTTAGCGTTGTTTGTAGTCGTAGGGCTGGCGTTGCTATTTGAGACCATGCGGGTGAAGCCGCCACGCATCTCTCTGGGAACAGAAGTGTGGTTGTCATCAAAGTTGTGCATTTCCTCGCCGTAAGCTGTCGACACGTGCTCTGGGGATGGTGTGGCGCGGCCATCCTGGTTGGGAGGTGTGTGAGCGATGGTTCTTCCTGTGTGGCAGCCGCTAATGTCGGAGCAGTTCAGAGAGTTTAGGGAGCAGTCGCTGGAATGAGAGCAACAAAATGTAAAGGAATACTTAGGTAAATCCGAACAGAATAATATGAGGGGATATACTGTACTATAGCTTGTCATTAGTCTCTTTGTAAATGTTAAGCACTAGCTTCACAACCCAAAGCCAATTGTTACATTATTACCTTAAACCTTGGTTCAAAGTTGGTCAAACATACTCAAAGTGTAAATTGAAGCATTTAAGAGAAAATTGTTTCCATAAAGTATAGAAAGGTAAAGAAAGGATTCATCCATGTCAACTTCTATTTCTTTCATTTTCGTTTCTGCAAATTAGCCTCTGAACAAAAATAAATGAAAACTGGTCTGACATGTTAACACCCAGACAATCATGAGTCATTGGACCAATGATGCAACACTTTAAACTGTGTCTGTACACAAGACAAACTCAGAATCATGTAGTGCCATAGCATATATTGTTATAGTAATGCCTGAGCATTTATAACTGATTCACAATTGATAATTAAATGAAATAACAATACAATTTCTGCCAAAGTTGAAGCTACTAAGATACATCATTCATTGAAGATTCAGTGGTGATGAAGGTCAGGTGGTCTTACCTGTCCAATGTACACCTGGGGAGCTCTAGTAGGGCGCCGTCCTCTCTGAAGTGAAGGCCTGTGCTGCAGGGATTGGCAAAGGTGGAGATGAAACGCCCCAGAGACTGAAAGGCAGCCTGTCGCACCTAAAAGTGGAGCAGAGAGGAATCTCAGTTTTATCATGACAACAGAGATTTTTCATAACTCTAAATCCAATCGTCTTCATTTGCTTATGATCTCAACCCATTCATGAAAAGGATTATTTGCATGAGACGCCATTTTTATGGGTTGGATATGGTCCAAAATAGTTCACATGCATGGACAGTGGAATAGCATGCAGTTCTGTTTATAGTACACTGACCGTCTGCAAACACAGACAAGATTACACATGTTGATCGGTGCAAACTGTCTATGTGGTCATAAACGGGCTCCACGAGGACTCTCAAGGACACGTGTAGATGCCAAAATCTACATGTGTCATTTTCTATGTCATGTGGATCCACACGGATGTGGAAAGTACAGATTGGGCTTCAGTCTGCGACCCCTTTGAGACTAAAACACTGACAAACTTCAAGCCCCAGTGATAATCATTTATGCTCCCAATTTTTTTTTTTTTTCCTGTATGACTTTTTAGATTTTTCTTATTTTAACATTTTACTGAACATTACGAAAAAGAAAACAAAAGAATTATAATCTAAATGAAGATAAAGCACGTAGGTCAAAATCAGGAACTAGAAGATGCATATAGTGGTGAGGACAACTGCTCTATTTGCATCATCACACAGGACGTTATACATAAATGTGCTTGTAATTTTATGCAATACAATTTTTCTTGTGTGTGTGTCTTACCCAGCGAGACTGGTCACTGATGAGGCTGATGAACAGGGGTGACAATTTTGCACGTCGCACCTCTGGAGAGGTAGAATTGGAGACCATCATGAAGCACTCAGCACAGGCTTTCCTGATGCCCCACAGACTGTCTGAGCACAGATCGAAGAACTTGGGCATCTAAAAACAAAAAAACAAGTCAGTAAAACCTGAAACCAACAGTGAGTGTTTGAACTGTGAAGGGATTTATCAACAGCAGGGGTACAAAGAAACTACTGACATTCTTGAAGGACAGTAATGTTAAACTTTTGTGTTGAATGATGAAGGTGTAAATGGAGTTGTGGTTTCAGAGTTTTCAATCAAATACAAAGGAAATTCTTGGAGCTTCTCACCAGTAGTTTTTCTGTGGCCTCTTGACCCACAATAGAACAAAACTCTCCGAAATTGGCTGCACAGACCTGTAAGACACGATACAAACATAATAATGAACAACAGGGTTTAAGTGCAAAATAAATAAATAATGTTCATTTTAAACCATCAACAACAAATGAACTCGACAAGAGGTTACAGACTTACATTGAGTCTCAAAAGGAGGCCAATAACACTAATAGGAATATTCTAATAACATTAGCATTACATAGACTGTAACCAAATCTCCCCAAGCTACTGTAGTGAGTTTACATGGACATGAGCATCCCGTTTATGTATTTGAGCATGGAAACACCATATCATGATTTCAGAAACCCAGAACTTATCCCGTTTATGAGAAACCTAAATATGTTAGCTAGAGTACTCTGAAAGAAACCTGGTTACTGTTGCATATATACATCTTAAACCGGTAATTGAGGGCCGCCGACTATCTGCGCAGGCGGGAGGCAAAGTTACGTAAAACAAACAATGGCAGCAGCAAAAGCGTCTCATGTCTGGAGCAATGAAGAAACTGAGTTTTGTCTTTCAGTAATGAAAGAGGCTGCGTATCTTCATCCGCTACTCCCTTGTCCTGGGAGGACAGGTTCTTTTGCCGCAACACCTGATTTGGTGTGAATGCAGCGTTACTAGTATTTATTATCACGCAATTTATTACCCAATTTGCAAATTTCCCCACTGTGGGACTAATAAAGGAATATCTTATTTCTCTGTGCTCATGTGAACATCATATCCCGAAAATGATCAACCTCGTAACTGGGAAAAAAGTATTTTCTGTAACATTTTTCTATTATTGTCACTTCTGTGTGTTATGGTCCCCTAGCAACATGAGCCATGTGCATTTGTTTTTGTGTGATTGTCTTGGGAGTGGTTTGCATCATCGTCCCATGAGGCATTTACATGACTTAGTGAGTTTAATTTCCATATAAAAAGAGAAGTTCCACTCACAGCTGTCAAAATTGTAACATATCGCCCAACCCTAATTCCTATTGTACAATTTTCAGATGTACTATATTTCTGATGGCTCATTGTATCAAACAAGGTGTTGTATGTTTTATTGAGACTGCAGCACTGGGCAACACGTGCTTATTTTGAGCTAAAGCAGCAAAAAAAAAGTCATGAACTTCAAAGTTTAGCGTCAGAGAAAAGGAGGATTACACTATGACAGAAAAATATACAACATTCACAATGTTTGACCACCTTTGCAGCTGCTAAATATCCTTCCCCAACTGGCACGAGTTATGCCAGAGAATTAACATTCCTCACAGAAAACAACAGCGCAGTGTAGGCAAAGGTGATGCGCAACACAGCATTAAGGCTGACTCACAGTGTTATTGAATTTATCCTGACACAATTAAACACAAGCCCAAAAAACTGTTTGCTCAGCTGTGTCTTGTAGGTTATAATCATTAGTGATTTAAGAATATTAAAAGTAGCTTGAACTTTGAGGAGGAGGTGAAAATGATTTGGAGGTTGTTACCTTGCGGACTTGAAAGAGTCTGGCATCACTGCACAGGTCACAGAAGCGTGGCAGCAGTAGATGCTCCACAGTGTCTTTGCTCAACATGGTGACAACTTTACACATGATCTGTAAAAGGAGGCGTATGGAGAGCAATTAGTGCCATCACAACTCAGATTGTGCCTCAATTACACAGCTATTCTGCACCGATGAACGAAAACTAGCTGAAGACTTTTCGGAAAGCAAAAATATTTTCCACTGAAGGAAACAATATTGAGAGTAGAGAAGGAAAGAGGAAGCTTGTGTGCGTGTGTTTGAAAAGCAGGTTATGTGTGTTTAAGGCTGAACCAGATTTGAGAAAACTTTGAATTGGGTAAAACTTTATAACAAAATACAACTGAATAGAAATAATAATCACATTCAACTACGAGCCTTTGCATTAAATTTACAATTAGGCATTGCAAATTCAATGTTTGAATGAATTTGTTCAACAAATTACTTTTTTTAAACTTTGACAGTTCAATAACGCATGACAGTTTACATAACTCAAAAGCAATCCCTGCTTGCATCCATCATGTTTCATCAAAACAAAGGCCGTTATTTTTTTATTTTAGACTGGTGACTGGATCAGATTAAGGCATTGACTGATCACAGTGAAGCAATAAAAGAAATCCACTGTGTGTCTCTGTGGTTTGTCTAGTGCCATGTGGTTTTCAGCTGAATTTCATTCAAGCACATTTCCCTGATAATAAATCACAGACCTTTTTTTTTTTTTTTAAAATGTCTTGCTTAAAAAATATAAAAGGGGTTTCTTACAGCGACTGCCTCGATTTTGTAGTCATCGTCACTGCTGGGTTCTGTGAGGTCGAGCAGAACTGGACAAACTTTGGTCTCCATATCAGCTTTAGAGATAAGGCCCTGCTCCAACAGAACAAGCAGCGCTGCCTGGCTGGTCTTCCGCACCTGGAAAACATGGCAGGAAGTTAAAAACTCTTCATGTGAATGAATCTGACCAGAGAACTTGTTTTTTCTATGTCTCATATTTCCTTAAAGCTGAGAAAAAGAGCTCATGAAAATGACAAGAAGTGATGCTATTTCCATTGTCAAAATAAGCTACAAAAGTGGTACATTTCAAACCTACCTGGTTATTTGGATCAGTGAGATATCGGACTACAATGGGTACCAAGTATCTTGAGAAAGCTGCTGGGAAGTTGGGCCGACTCTCGTGCAAGAACATGGCAATGTTGGGGACCTGCTCCATCAGTTCAGCTCGCACTGTGGGCTCTGAGTACACACATTAAAGTATAAGCTTAGTGTACAAACAGAAAATGTGTGCATTACAGTGGAACAAGCATTATGTGCTTGCAACCATGTAAAGCCTAAATCAGAGAAACCACAGTCAAAAAGTGTAGCTTTATCTAGAGACAACTAAATTGATGAAAAGGAAAATTCATCTACCTCCATCTTCTGACATTCTGGCAACTGTCTCCATGACACTGATAAAGTCATTTTCATTGTCACTGAACTCTCGAAGCACATCAAGCAGGCCGCGAGCCACGATCTGCCTAGAAAGCAACAGGAGCGTCAACTTAGTAGAGTGCCTGCCAATACCTACGAGTGCTGAATGCACAGAGCGTGACACACCACACTGACAGAGCTGTCAAGTGCGTGACACACACATACGCACACACACCCACACACACGTGTACATGGAAATGACAGGAGGGCTTGAACCCTGCAAAGCCGAGCATGAAAAGTATTAAGACAGGAACTAAACACGACTGAGTGGGGACAACAGAGCAGTGTTAAATGTTTGCAGAGGACTTTAAATACTGAGGCCATCTGGCAGGCTTTTATCGTTTACTACGCAGAAAATACCACATCAAAATACACATTATAAATCTCACTAAAAATACAGAAATCAAAATTTGTCATCATTAATGACTTTAAAGCTACAATAAACTTGGGCTACTATTGTCAACCTATTGCAATATTCAGTCAGACACCACCCACGGCTCAACTTTAAGTCTTTGCATTCCTGCGCTGCAGAGTTAAAGCAGGTATGTGATGAGTAATTACACAGGAATGTATACAGTCATCTAGATGACTTAAAACACATCTGAAGATGACTTACGTTATGTTAATCTCATATTAAAATTTTCCAATGTGGGGTTTACGATACAATTTAGTCACTATTCAATACAATTTATACGTAGTTATATGTAGATGGGAGAAAAAAGGATGCATTTCAAATGTATTGATATTAGTGTGGACACAGCCACGGTCAGAAAGTAAATAGTGGCTGGATTAAAACATGATCCTGGCTAACTGTTTTAATCTTTTTGTAATGTGTAACTGTACATTTGTGATTTGAGATTCCTTTATTTCCAACCTCAGATGCCGCAACTGTAAGTTTTGCATCATTTTATCTCTGAAAGCAAGCTACCAACAGTGAAGAACGCTAATGAAGAGTAATCAAGAGGTTTTTTTGCCCTACAATACGATGTGTTTACGAGTTTGACAATGCATCCTCACAACCCCCAAAATACTGAATGAACATCCCATTGTCTGTCTGATATTTAGCATTTTGTCTGTTTTTTCTGTGTTGAGTTTACAGCCTGATCACAGGGCTCCACTTACCTATTGAAGACATTCTCACTGAAGGCATACTTCTCTAACCTCCCAAGAGGAGTTAGGTTGTCTTGTCCTGCATCGAGGAAAGCTGTGATGCGGATGCCGTCGCACTCTGAACCATAGTCATCAAATCCAACTGTGGGATGGAAAGACAGATCATTTTATAGTCACACAAACTGGAACCATCTCTGAAGTACAGAGCTGATGCCTACAAAAGCAAAACATTTGAACGAGGGCTGACAGATGCACCACAGTAGTCACAGTGCCATGTTGAAGAAACTGAGTCAGGCTAAATGTCAGGAATGAAGAACCTCCAATGTGCGAATACAGCAGAAAGCCCCAGGTCTAACTAATTATTCCATTTTATGTTCCAACTATAACACACACTGGCTTTGCAGTTGGATCCAAATGCTGTTTCATCACCCTCGCTAATGCAGACAACAGGGACTGTCGGCCTGTATTACAGCTAATAATAGCAAGGCGTAAAACCCTGAAATACTATTGACAGATTTATATTTCACATGGGCGAATGGGGTTGCCCAGAAAGATGAGACGTCCATATAGCTCTCAGCTGAAGGCAGGGAAAACAACGCTCCACATATATACAAGAAATTAATCCATAAATTCAGGTATTGTTTAATGTGGTTTTGTTAAAAAATTTAAATAACCAAAGTACTCACAATCATCCAGATCGTCATGGCCATCTTCAAAGTATAAAGATAGACCTGCAAGGACAAGGCAATTAGACGGGGAATCCATGGTGGCAAACATGTCATCAACATACCGTCACTCAATGCAACGCTCCCCCTACAAAATGAAACTGTGTTGGCAGGTTTACAGGCTGACAATTACGAAGACGGGACAAAGTCTCCTACAGTAAGATTGACAATAAATCACTTTGGTCTCACTGATTAATTACTCTGCAAAACCGAAACTATGACATGGTAAGTAAATATAAGTGTGATGTTTTTTCTGGATCCCAAACTATTGTCTTAGTTGATTTTCTTTTTAATACACGCGGTTCCTCTATGAATTCAATAAATTTGAAATAATAAAACTTAAACTTTACTACAATCATCATATACATACAGGTGCATACATGAAATTTGACCTCTGCATTTGAGCCATCCTAAGCATTTAGGAGCAGTGAGCTGCTGTAAAGCGCCTGTGGAGCTACTTGCCTCCCCAGGTACAGCGGCCCCCCGCCCTATCTAAAAGCGTCATGTGTACAACATGACTGTGATTGAGTGATTATGATGTCACTGGTCATTTCTGTGTTTACACCTTTAATTTCCTTCTTGCGGATATTTGTCTGAGGAAGACCTATGTTTGGGTCAAAACACTGCAAATAAAACCTCTGATTTCAGTGTGTGGGTACTTTTCTATTGTATATCTATGGATCATCTATGCTTTTTGCAGACATGACACTTTACCCACCTCCTGACTCCAATGCCTCAGGTGCAACGTTTGTATTTAATTTTCCTCACCTATTTCTTGTCTCAATACCATTTGTACTAGCCATATATGTTTGGTGTATACAGTAGGCCTATTAGGACCTTTATCTTTTGTTTTGTCATGCCTCATTTTAATTTATTACAGATGCTCATAATGTATACGTTTTTTTTAAAAAAGTTGCTTATCTATACTATGCATCTGTCCTTGCACTTCTGCTGCCGTGACACTTCAATTTCTCTGCACAAGATCAATTTAGATAGTCTTGACTTATCTACATTCATTTAAATCAAATAAACATTTGTTGGATCACTTAGACAACTGTGTTGACTAAATTAAAAACACAAACCAGGTGCAATTCTTCTGGAATAAAAGTATGTGGCTGAAAATTAAATATCCAGTTTGTTATTCCATCATAACGCAGTCCAATGTGATGTTTCTCCTGGATCCCACACAGGGCTTTCACTCAGAAACTAGGAACAACACAAATGTATTGTGTGTTGTTGTTATTTTTTATATATATATATATTTGTTGAGGTTCTGCTGGGTCAAATTACAAAACCTCTTCACTAACTAGCTCACTAAGTAATTCAGGACATATTTGTTATGTTGCCTGCACTAAATTACAAAGAAGGTACTAACTCATACTTCTCATAGAATCATTTCTAATGTAGTTGGTTGAAAACTATGCTTGTAGTCTGGCTTTGCATTACCACGCAGTCACAAGTGATGAGCACAACTAGTTTGTGTTCATGTAAAAGAACTTATTGTCAATGCTATATTATGTGATCACATAATATTTTGTGTGATCACATAATATAGGCCAACACTACAAAAAGACTTTCTTTCCTGATTTGTTTTCAATACCACCCAGCCATACATACATAAAAGGACAATAAACTCAGAGTAGTGTAGTCAGAGGAAGAGTCCCAGAAGAAGAAGCATGTGCAAAATGACTGTGATTGCATGATTATGATGTCATTGGTCATTTCTGTGTTTACATCTTTAATTTCCTTCTTGCGGATATTCGTCTGAGGAAGACCTGTGTTTGGGTAAAAACGCTGCTAATAAAAACTTAAGGAACCTCTGATTTCAGTATGTAGGTACTTTTCTATTGTATATCTAGTGATCATCTATGCTTTTTTTATGTTATTTTCAATGCATAACATATTTTTCTGTGATCACAGAATATAGGCCAACACTACAAAAATACTTTCTTTCCTTATTTGTTTTCAATACCACCCAGCCATGCATACATAAAAGAACAATAACTCAGAGAAGTGTAGTCAGAGGAAGAAGTCCCATTAGGAGAAGCATGTGTTGGGAGGGCTAATGCCAGTGTTTACAGCTGGGCATGCAGGGGAATGTGCTCCAAATATAAAAACAACTACCCATCTCGAAAAAAGACACATTAAACGTGGTGTTTTGAGTGTCTTGACTTATCTACATTCATTTAAATCAAATAAACCTTTGTTGGATCACTTAGATAACTGTGTTGTTGACTAAATTAAAAACACAAACCAGGTGCAATTCTTCTGGAATGAAGTATGTGGCTGAAAATTAAATATCCAGTTTGTTATTCCATCATAATGCAGTCCAATGTGATATTTTTCCTGGATCCCACACAGGGCTTTCACTCAGAAACTAGGAACAACACACGTGTATTTTGTGTTGTTGTTGTTATTATTTTTTATATATATATATTGAGGTTCTTCTGGGTTAAATTACTAACCTCTTCACTAACTATCTCCTTAAGTAATTCAGGACATATTTGTTATGTTGCAACTAGTTTGTGTTCATGTTCATGTTTTTTCCAATGCATAACAATATTTTGTGTGATCACATAATATAGGCCAACACTACAAGTAGACTTTCTTTCCTGATTTGTTTTCAAAACCAGCCATACATACATACATAAAGGACAATAACTCAAGAGTAGTGTAGTCAGAGGAAGAAGTCCCAGAAGGAGAAACATGTGCTGGGACGGCTAATAGCAGTGTTTACAGCTGGCATTAGCATGCAGGGGAATGTGCTCCAGATATAAAAACAAAACTCCCCATCTCGAAAAAAACATTAAAGTGGTGTTTTGAGTGTCTTGACTTATCTACATTCATTTAAATCAAATAAACATTTGTTGGATCACTTAGACAACTGTGTTGTTGCATAAATTAAAAACACAAACCAGGTGCAATTCTTCTGGAATAAAGAATAAATAATAGAATAATTTCTAATCTAGTTGGTTGAATATGATGCTTGTAGTCACAAGTGATGAACACAACTAGTTTGTGTCCATGTTAAAGAGCTTATTTTCAATACATAACATTTTGTGTGATCATATAATATAGGCCAACAACACTACAAGAAGACTTTCTTTCCTGCTTTGTTTTCAATACCACCCAGCCATACATACATACATAAAGGACAATAAACTCAGAGTAGTCAGAGGAAGAGCTCAGAAAAGAAGTCCCAGAAGGAGCAGCATGTGCTAGGAGGTCTAATAGCAGCAGTGTTTACAGCTGGTATTAGCATGCAGGGGAATGTGCTCCAGATATTAAAAACAACTCCCCATCTCGAAAAAAAACATTATGAACCTGGTTGTTTTAAGTGTGTGGAGTAAATAAAGTCACGACTGGTTTAACAACACCCTAAAAACATGTTGTACAAAGCACAACATCTCCCATTTTGTTACATGCTATAAAGGAGGATTTGCTCAGCTTATAAAATGACTTTAGCAACTCGGCTAACGTTAGCTAGCTAGCTAGCTAGGTCAACTCGCTAGCCTTTGCTATGGCAACAGCTCGATAAATAGACACGACTGAAAGCACATAATGATGTCTAACTACAGAAGAGATGTGTACTTTAATAAATATACCACCAGTAGTGAGTAGTTAGATGTTTAAATGTTGCCTAGAAAGTCTCACATTTCGAGTAGCTTTGAGTAGCTTCTCGTGAGCTAGCTGGCTAGTGCTAAGTTTGCTAACAAGGCTGCTTTCTCGCTTGACTTGGCTCGCCTTTTGCACTTTATACCTCAAATACAGTCAAATTAAAGCCGATATGTTTTAATATACACACTCTTTAGAGCACAATGCAGCTTTATAAGTTCCCACACAGCGTCAAAGTGTTAGAGTATTTAGTAAAAAGTGCCATTATTACCTGCCATCTTGAGTGCTGTGCGGGCTGCCGTCCCGTTAGTGGGCTGTCACCGCCGCTCAGCTGTCACTCAAACAACCTCACTTAAACTACTTCCTGAAGGGACTTCCTGATGCTGGATTCACCCACTGCTAGATTATGTTGTTTTAAAACAAACCCCCAACCCTCGGGCACAGACTGGACATAACTGAGGTGTAAATATAACCAGCCCGTGGTGCTGTGCTTTGCTTTGCTTTGTGTGTGTTTCTCTCCACAAACAATAAAAGAGACCCAAACAGTCACGTGATGTCACGGCCCGTAGTTCAAGATGGCGACTGAGCCGATCTGGAGGCTTCACTGTTAGCTAGTCTACAATCATCACAACATGGACAATAATACGGACTACTGGACGCTTTAACGCTGACAGCGAGGGTTATGTGACTTAACATGAGATGCGCATTTGGCAAGCTTTTGATCACGATGAAGAGAGACTAGTTTGTAAACAATACAACACCTGGAGAATATTCAAGATTATTAATAAAACTGTCCATGGTCATCATCACTAACTCATCTTAGAGTGAGAGTGGATCGATATGGCGCTGAGAGAGTTAAAAGTGTGTCTCCTGGGGGTAAGTCTGTATTGAATTTTATTTATCTGAACACGTATGAACTGTACATCTGACTGTACCTGTGGCATTATACTGCTCATCCATCAGGCTGTACACCAGGTGTGTTTACATGAGTTAAATGTGTTGATACCTGTGATCAAGTGGGTGACAGTGCACACATTATATTACTACTACTGTTTAAAATGATCTATCCATCCATGTCTAAACTGTATAAAACAACATACACCCATATTTTTGCTATACCAGCATCCTATTAATACATTCCTGAAATAACATCACATCTCCATCATCTACTTGCTGAAACAGTCATTTAGTTGATCAATAGAAAATTAATTAAAAGTGTCTCTCCTGGGGGTAAGTTAGTATTGATTTTTTTATTTGAATATGTATGTATGTATAGTCCTCACTGTACATCTGACTGTACCTGTGGCATTAAATGATCCATATACTGCTCATCCATCAGGCTATACACACCAGGTGTGTTTAATTAAATGTGTTGATAACTGTGATCAAGTGGGTGACACATTATATTACTACTACTGTTTTAAATGATAAAAAAATCAGTCTCAGGAACATCTATCCATGTCTAGACTGTATAAAACAACATACACCCATATTTTTGCTATACCAGCATCCCATTAATACATCCCTGAAACAGTCATTTAGTTGATCAATAGAAAATTAATTAAAAGTGTGTCTCCTGGGGGTAAGTCAGTATTGATTTTTATTTATCTGAACACATATGTATGTATGTATAGTCCTCACTGTACATCTGACTATACCTGTGTGGCATTAAATTATCCATATACTGCTCATCCATCAGGCTATACACCAGGTGTGTTTAGTTAAATATGTTGATAACTGTGATCAAGTGGGTGACACATTATATTACTACTACTGTTTTAAATGATAAAACATCAGTCTCAGGAACACCTATCCATGTCTAAACTGTATAAAACAACATATTTTTGCTATACCAGCATCCCATTAATACATTCCTGAAATAACATCACATCTCCTCCTCTCCATCATCTATTAGCTGGAACAGTCATTTAGTTGATCAATAGAAAATGAATCGGCAACCATATCGATTAATCTTATTGCCAAACATTTTTCTGTTCCAGCTTGTCAAAATGTGAGGACCTTTTTTGGTTTTATATAATTTGGGCTGTTTGTCAGACAGAACAAGGCATTTGAAGATGCCACCTTGGACAAACTGGGTATTTTTTACTAGTATTGACATTTTAGAGACTAAATAATTAATCAAAAAATTACTGATAATGAAAATAACCATTGGTTGCAGACCTAATCCTTATATAGCTTTCTTAAATAACATTTCTTGTCCTTGCTGCCCTCAGTATTTCAAAATAAGTCACAGGAACAACATCTATGGATACAGACAACAGCAGGCATCATTTTCTTTACCAGCATCCCATTAATACATTCCTGAAGTAACCTCCTCCCATCTCTTCTTCTCCATCATCTGGTTATAAGATCCAAATAGAGCTGAAAGTGATTATTTAGGGTTTGGTTATTTAAAAAACAATGACAGATGAAAATAATCATGAGTTGCAACCCCTAATCCTTATATAACTTTCCTAAATAACACAACTGTTTTTTGCTGCAGTCTCTATTTACAAATCAGTCACTAGAACAGCATCATCCATGTCTACTTCATGTAACAACAGCATAATATGTAATTTTCTCTACTCTACCAATATCTTATTAATACATTCCTGAAGTAACATTATTACACATCCTCTTCTTCCTCAACTAATGAGGTTTAAAAAACAATGTAAGCTTAACTACGTCTGTCCTGTTTAACTATCACAAAGTTACCGGCCTATATGAGGGGAGCAGGAAGGAAGAAGATGCCATGAAAAAAAAAGCAATAATGTTTGGGCATGTTGCCAGAGTTTTTTTATAGTTGTGATTATACTTCTAGTAATTGTTTCCGAACATGTTTAGTAAGCATCTTCTTTATTTTGTCTCTTCAGGACACCGGCGTTGGAAAGTCGAGTATTGTTTGGAGATTTGTGGAGGACAGTTTTGACCCAAACATCAACCCAACAATCGGGTGAGTTTCCGCTGTCTCCCACACCAGAAGTCATGTTTATTCTGTGTTTCATTGGTTTGTGTTTAGGGTTCATGGAGGACATCATTATATAATCAGTTCATTTCTGTCTATTTATGGATTAAACAATTCCAGTTAGAGCTGAAAGCATTAGAACATTAATCAGCGATCATTTTAATAATTGCAAAAATGGCAAAAGTTTTCACACATGGGGAGTTTGGGGTTTTGGACTGTTAGTCTGACAAAACAAGAAATTTGAATACGTCATGTTGGGTTTTGGATCAGTCAGAAACATTAGCTGATGAAGAACAGATTGCAGAAGAGTTTGGAAATTATTATGAAACTTTGTACAGAAATGAAGTGAAAGTGCATAGAAATCAAATCAAGACATACTTGAATAACCTGAAACTTCCAAGAATGCTGCAGGAAAAACATATTAAATTGACAAAAGCAATTACTGTAGAGGAAATCAAACAACAAATACATGGAGTGAAAGCAGGAAAATTTCCCAGAGATTATGGTTTGATTTACAAACAAACTTTATAAAAAATCTAGAAGTGAAATAACTCCTTTACTATTAAAAGCAAACCATTATGCATTAGATATAGGAAAAAAGGCTCAGACAATCCTCTATAATAACTCTTATCTATAAAGAAGGGAAGGATGTCACAAAGTGTGCCTCGTAAAGGCCCATATCGCTGCTTAACACAGACTATAAAATAATATCAGCAATATTAGCCAGTAGATTAAAAGTCATAATTACAGATATAATCGACACAGATCCGTGTGGCTTTATTCCAGGAAGGCTTCTGGCAGATAATCATTTTAACTGATTATGCCCAAAAGCAAAATGAAAACCTTTTGTTAATAACATTATATGCAGAGCAGGCCTTTGATTTAGTGAGCTGGCCTTTTATGTTTCAGATCTTTAATAGTTTTTACTTAGACAAGAAATTTAGCTTATGGTTACAAGCTATTTACAGTAATCCAATGTCCAGCGTAAAAACAAACGGTACACTGTCAAGAAGATTTACAACATAATAATGTATCTTACATCACCAGTGCAGAAATTAATTAATATTGGGCTTTGGGAAACTGTGATGGGCCTTTGTTTTATTTATTTATTTACTATTTTCTGACATTCATTAAACCAAACAATGAATTGATTAATTAAAAGAATAATTGGCAGATTATTCAGAAAGAAAACAATTGTTAGTTGCAGCCCTAATTCCAATTCAATTAAAATTAATTTTATTTAGCAATTAAATGCAATATTTGCTGGTTTCATCTTCACAATGTTTCATGACATCATGAATAAAATACTTTGTGTTTTTGTGGCTGTGGGTCAACTCAAGTAAGCAATTTTAAGACGTTGCTTTGTCAACTTGTGACGTTTGTCATCATTTTTGACAGTTGTACAGTATCGATCAGACTCTAATTATTACAAAGTGTAAAGTAAGTCCTATTGAATGATTTACATTTGGGACGTTATTGTTTACTGAAGTTGTCAGAGAATTTAAGATGTGTTAACCAACTGATGATCTAAATGAAGATTTGTGTTTTCATGTTGTCTCAGACTGTTGAAAATGAGTTGGGATGAAACCTGTCAGCTTCATTTGCAGTTCTATTATTTGTCTATAATTTGCAAAACAGCTAAATCAAATTAATGTTTTTTTAATGTGACATATAGCATCAATCATGAAGCCATTTCTCTTCACCAGGGCATCCTTCATGACCAAGACCGTGCAATACCAAAACGAACTGCACAAGTTTCTGATCTGGGACACGGCAGGACAGGAGCGGGTCAGTAATATCCACTGAGGTTTTGGCCTCAGCTTTCTTTTTAAAAATGGACTGGTGGATAAAAGTAAACCTGAGCAAGATTCCCAGGATGTGTTTTAGATTAGCACTAGCCAAACCGCAGCAGCACACAGTTTTGCTATTGTAATCGATCAGTTTGACTTGGCTTATTCAAAAATCTACTCATTCCTCCCATGTGGGTTTTAAAGGAAATGAGAAAGCTACCTACGTACATGTGTGTAAATGTACCACTCCCTTTGACTGGTGAATAGTGCAGTTATTCATTTCTTCTGATAGGGGGCAACATTTACCTTCCTATAGGTAGAGTTCTGCCTGTTAACCAATAACCTACTTCTTTCTTTAGGAGCCCCCTTTTAAAATGACACGTGTGGTGTAATGAATTTGTATTCTTTAGATCAGTGAGTGGCGTCTGTTTGGTTTATTAGAAACATCAGCACACATGTCATGATTTGTCCCTGCTGTCACCTTTAATCTTTGTCCTGCCTCTCCCTAACCTCTCACTCCTTCTTCCTCATTGTATTCGTACATTTAGAGACACAAAGAAAGGAGTGCCATTGCTCTTCTATTGTGTTTTTGTTATTATCTTGCATACATGTCTGAAACTTGTTTGTCAGCAACTATCATGTCACTTTTAACCTACACGCCTGTGTGTGTCTACAGCAGCAATAGTTGAAATGCCTCACCACCCACACAAAGTTTAAGACTGAAACCATTTATAGATGATATGTGATGTAAGGAACAGGACAGGCTTGAGTACAATTTCAGCATTTAAGCCTGTCCAAACGTCACCAAGACCCAGACAGTTATAGCGTAAGGAACTACTTTCTCTTCTGACTCACACACTGCATCCCTCAATTCTCTGCATTAACTCTCCACATCACTTCCCCCTTTTTCTGTGCATGCCCTTCTCTTTTTCTCATGCACAATCCCCTGCTGTTGTAGCGTCTTATCCCCGCTGCTGCCCTCTCCAGAGAGGTGAGATAAGATGCTGTTTGGCTTTTATCCTCCTTTTTCCCCCTGGGGCCTCGGCTTCTTCGCGGCCTTGAGGGGACATCAATGCGGCCTTGTTTAAGATAAGACAAGTGGATGAAACCCAAAGCGCTTTCAGCCCACTGGCGTGTGCTGCCACTGTGTCTTATCTGAGAGTCGCTCCAACTCCACATCCGAGCGTCCTCCTTTTTTCCCCCCTTTTTGTTTTCTCCTGTGAAATCTTTCTTTTTCATTTTCTTTCCTTGGCAACAATCTATTTTTCTGTGATTCTTTTGTGTTCTTTTCCATTTTCTTCCACCTTTTTTCATCTGCACAAATTCCACTTTCTCACTCCCATGTAGCCTCTAGGCTTCCCAAGGGGTTCACATCTGTGTGTGAAAAAGTAGCAGCATTCCTTTTGTAGGTTTTGAATATGTGTGTGTGTGTGTGTGTGTGTGTGTGTGTGTGTGTGTGTGTGTGTGTGTGTGTGTGTGTGTGTGTGTGTGTGTGTGTGTTTTCATACAAAGCTGCTGTGGTATTTTGAAGCCTTTCGTGGCTTGTTTTGTAACTTCCGTGGAGCTTTGGCCTATCAAAGTCTGTTGAGTTGAGAACACAAAGCCAGCCAATGCACATGGAAGGAAAGACCGGGGCAAAGCTATGTGATTTCCACAATCCATATCTCGAGACCAGATGAGGCCTCACGTGTACATCTGAGCCTAGCTGTCAGCGGCCTGTCGAGTTCCCCCCCGCTCTGACTGCTCCGTCTCACAGAAAACAAGCGAAGGGAACCTAGCATTCAACAGGAATAGGAGGGTTTATTTCATTATGCACCCAGCTCGTGGTTGCAGCAATTAATCAGCACTCGCCAGGCATCACTGGGGCTGTTTACTGGGCTGCTGTGTGGCCAGACGTCTGGCCTCGCTGTGATTGCTCTTTGGGTTAAGGCAGAGATAGACCACACAGGACTGGTGGTGGTGCAGCCCGAAACTAGCCAATGAAATAGACAGCACTCTCCTCAGTGCCTCTGCCAAATATCCCAAGTTGGATTCCCGTTGGTGGACTTGGGGCCAGTAACAACTATAATTATGTGGAATGTGTGCTTTCCTGAGGTAACAGTGTCACTCCAAGATGGATAGTTTATTCCATCGCATTGTAAAGGAAAATGAAATTGGCGGGAAGGCAGGGTCATTCCAAGTGAAGGTCTTTTTCAGACAAGGGTTGTTTCTTTTAAAATAAATACCATTAGTTAATACATGACACATGGTTTTATTAGTGTGTTAAAAGCCCCAGTCCAACACAGTATATTGCAAGAAGGCATAAAATGAGGTTAGGAGTTGGAGGGGAAAATAATCCTTTTTAAAGTTTCATATTTTGAAATATACTGCAGGTTTGTTTTGCTAACAAATATTTCGATATAGTTCCAACTTCAAAATCCTGTAGAGGCCATGGCTAGCATTGCATATTTTAACAGGATTGAGATCAAGAGTTAATAGTCCATATTTGTTACATCATTAAAACGGTAAGTGAGTGGATTCATACTTCTCTTATGGTGCCCTCGGACAAGAGCTTCTATTTACTTTATAAATTCAACGGTTATCTGTTTATCACAGTGTTTTGGAAGGAGGCAGATAAGACCCAAAAGTGATTGGGGTCGGAGCTGCGCTGACCTTTGTGGGCGCAGTCGATTGCTGTTGCCCACTGCTTGAACTGAAAGATGGACGAAAAAACAGACAAAAATGATTGCCATGCCAGTGGCTCTGTGAGGCTGTAC
>CAKAOI010049470.1:0-27438 GCA_916701655.1 Sebastiscus albofasciatus
ATCTACCTGTGCTGCCCTACAGCAGAGGACAGATCATAGTTCATTTGGCAACCAGTCAGCATGAATAAATAACATGTGATTAAGTTGCATCACCTGCCAAGATAGATCATATCGCAATACAGCTTATAGTTATTTCACAGCTACCACCGGCATTAGGCCAGCTTTGTTCGAGTCACAGCTTTGGTGTAGGCTTATTATAGTACAAATATTTTTTTTTGTGTGTGTAATTACTCCAAACAAACCACCTTGTTGAGGCTTCCAGTCTTTATTGTACTTTGAATTCAAATATTTCTCAGTTAAAAACAAATACTGTAGATATCATCAATAAGATAAATATGAGGACAAGAATTTATACACCTATTTTCAATAGTGTGATTATTTACATGTCTTCGGTTATTTTTTTGAGTTTTAATTACTGTCGTGATTTAGGGGTTAAAACAAGATTCGCTGCTGCATTTGGCAGCTGGATTTTTTTTTCCTCCAACTAAGTATCTAGGATTACAAATATGATGTAAAGCTTTTCTAGGCACAGGCTTGAATGATTTTTATTTAGGTAGTCATCTCTGAACGACATAATGGGCAGGACCAACCGGCGAAAAGGGCACTTGGAGGCCCTTCATATCAACATGCTGTAATGCAACAAAGTGCAGAATTAATGCCACAGAACGAGACTTATGGGAATCAATAACAAACTGCCATCTGGTTTCACTCAAAGACCCTTGAGACTGAGTATAAGGAACTGTATGTTATACTCACACGAGATACCTGTTATAACTGTGCTTCCTGGGATAATTGTGTCTGTAAAGACCCCATTGAGATAAAACAGAGATTCTTCTCTTATGCTACCAACAGAGACAACTTTGCCTTATTTTTACTTCACAGCCGAGTGGTGCATTTTATGATCACTGGAAGGAAAACAGATGGCTTCACTCATTGGGAACGCTGTTAGCTGTCCTGACCCCCCGTCTGCTGACATGTGTAGATTGTTCCTAATGTCAAGGAGCAAGTTCAAGTTTCATGAATAAAAGCACCACTTTTATACTAGTTTATTTTGCTTCACTCAAGTGTGCTTTGAAGATATCAAATAACATAGCCATTTCAATACACAGCTGCATTTATGTACAAGACTAATAAGGACAAGCCATTTGCAGGTGAGCTAGGGGTCCGATCAGGCAGCAATCAAAATATGCTTATAAGACACATTAAATGATCTGGAAGTGTATGACAGACCGTAGCCCTTAACGCTAAGGCCAAATCATACAATCCTGTCATGTCTAGAATGCACCAGAAGCAGGTAGATAATGAACTCATGGAGAATTCAAAGTGCCCCCTTTTTTTAGTCAGGATGCAGGAATCAAAAGGCCGCTTTTGCATTGTGATTAAAAAAAAAAAAAAAAAGGAAAATAAAAATGGTTAGCAGGGTAAGACTCCTCTCATATAGGGTCCGAGAGACAGCAGAGCCCGTTCTGTGCATCAAAGAGCAATAAAATGATGGCAATGAAGAGCAAGGCCGAAAAACTGCTTCTGCCACAACTCACGTCAAGACGCAGATCTTTAAAAAGCTTGAAACAAGACGTCCCCCTCTGTGGTTTAGATTGTAACACAGATCCGGCAACAGGCCGGTAGCAAAACCGCCACAACTAGTCTGCAGCAGCAACATCCCCCCCCACCCCCCCCACCATCAGTGATCCACTCTAACACAGGCGGAATAAGGTCACGTGATTCTTTCATCAAGCATGGCATGTATTGTTCTGTGTGCACGTCACACTGTTAAAGTTTGCATTTACCTTCAGCACAGCAAGATTATCAGAGATAAATCTAGGCACGATGCCAGTATCCTGCTAATGTCTTAACAGTTGGTACATTTCATCATAAAAACCTCGGAACGCTTTGGTTGAAAAAACATGTGCATTTGGCTTTTTTTTTCTTTATATATTTCTGACTGTCGTCGTGGGCAACAGAAACATTTTGTTTATCTTCTAACATTCTGTTCATCCAGTGAGAGGATCTACATCTCCTCTTTTAGTTCCAGACTAGTAAACTAGGATCAGAAATCAGTAGGCCGTCCGCTGCGGTGGGAGGAAGTCTCTCGGGTCGCTCTTCTGACGAGGCCGTTGGCTCTGGTTGACAACATACGAGACAGAAATCAAATAAAAATGCGGGGAGGGGTAGGGTTAATAATGTTAAGTCTGTGGAGTCCTCTGTCACTAAAGTAGCGTTGTGTGTGCGTCCGAGTGTCTCTATTTTGCCGTTGTGTGTTTTCAGTGCGTGTCCCTTGGTTGTCAGGGCTCCTCAGTTTGTGTCCATGTGGTCCTCGGCTGCTTCTGGGGCTCCTCCCAGCGAGGCCGAAGGCTGAGGTTTGGAGGGGGCTTCCTCGTCCCTGCGCTGATAGAACAGCACATAGGCTGCTTTAGTCTGCAAAGGGGGAGACAAGGATAGGATTACACTACGAAAACACGGACACTATGAAAACACGGACACTCGACACCGAGGACAGTAAGCCAAGAAGGCCGAGGGCTTATCTTAATCAAACATCAGTCAATGATAAGAAAACACAAGGTTCAACAAATACTGCATCTCTATTTAAGTTAAGGGTGGAGGAAAAGAAATCATTATATATTTGCTTCATTTGAGTCTATGCGGAGGTAGAAGGAAGTTACCGCTTTTTTATTATACCGGTTTTCAAAATAAGGTGTTAACAAAGGGAACTGTATATACAAAATACATAAATGTAAATAAGATTGATTGAATTATGTTCACCAGAAGTATAAAACATTACATGTCCCTTATAAATTAAAAAGAAATTACCACTAATTTGTGAGGGAAATGTCTTTATTTTTTGATTTTTGGGGTTTCTGGGAAAAAAATTTAATAAATAATGCCTGACAATGACTGATATATTTGACTTCACGACATCTCTGACTACATACATGTTTAAAATCAAACATTCTTACTGCATTAATTATATTTTTTTATTATTATTTGTATTTTTCCCAAGGTCCAGTGTTAAAAAAGTTATCAAAAATCGCAATAAATCATAAAATCGAATCGCAATACTTAAAAAAAATCGCAATACATATCGAATCAGCACCCAAGTATCGTGATAGTATCGAATCGGGAGATAGTGTGTATCGTCCCAGCACTAATTCAAGCACAGTCAGAAAACCAAGATCTATAAATTAAAGAGTTTAAACTCACCACAATCTGGTCCTCTGAGGCAGAGGAGACACTGCTGTCATCAAAGTAATACCACTTTCCATCTACTTTATTCTTGCCATAAGCTGTGTCTGTTGGAGGAAAAAGAAGTGTTAAATAAACAGCTTTTTTTCTTCATTCGTTTATCCAGGAAGAGATAAAAACTCTCACTCACACCACTTCACTATGAATGAACAAAGCAAATACACATAAAAAGACTTGACAGCAGGCCATCTGTTGACACATATTGTGTGCATGGCTGAAGACTAACAAACAAAACTGTTGGCACAAGAACTAGAGAATGGATTTACAACCGGCTGAAAATAAAACAGTTTAATGTGTAAAATAAGCGGTTGACAGCTCTTTATGGTATGATGATGTGGAGTGATGGTGGGCTGTGATTTCCACTCTGGAAGTGTTATTCAAGACATTAAAATGACAGAGAAAAGAAGAAAACATGAACTGTGACTTACAGTGACCCCCTCCCATTCCTCCGTAGTGGTTTGACACAGCTATGAGGTCATAAACGTAGGGGCCGGCCTTGGGGTCGCACACGAACTCAGACATGTTCAGATCCCTGATAAAGAAAATATCATCAGTCGCAGGAAGATAAAATGGCATTGCCACCACACTGAAACTCAATTATTACACTTAACATCCAAGAAATAAAAAGCAGATTCTCTTAAAGTCATATTTAATGTAAAAAAAAAAAAACAGCATGCAGGCCTTCTGTATGTTTAAGCCAACATTAGTGAGCATGAGTCAGCATTTCTTTAAGCTGGATTTCAGTAGACTTTTCCTCCTCCTGGTTTCTAGTTGATCTAGTTCCTCAACATAGGTCGATATGTGCCACACACACACACACACACACACACACACACACACACACACACACACAGTGCGAAGAGTGAGACAGGTGACACAACTTCTCTATTCTAAAAACGCCCAGGAAAATTTGGTTCCTGCCAACTGAAAAGAAGTTAATGACTCATGCAGAGCTGAAAAGCCTGTTTGGAAAGCTGTGTTAGTTACACAACTAAAATAGATAAGGACAGCAAAGACACACAGGTGTAATTGTTCTGTGGAGTTATCATGCTAGTTCCCTGAGACCAAGAGTCCATTCCTTGAAAGTACAATAAATGCAATATTTCCTCATTCACTTTGTTCTGTGAGTTTCAGACTACAGCTCTCCCTGGTGTAGAAGTGCCACTGATACCGCACTTTCTCAGTTCCTCTAGAACAATCTTCAAATGACAAACACTAATCAAATCAAACTAAATCTATAACACTGCGTTTCTAAAGAATTACATAGCTAATGTTAGATGTGAATCAATCTAAACCTTTAAAGACCCTACACACTTAAAGGTGACCTCTTCTCAGGACATCTGGAACAACTAAAAAGACAACAGTACCTTTTCTCATCATTAGACTAATGCTTTGTGCTTAAGGCCTTTACACACCGGGGGCATGACGAATAAAACGGCGCGAAAATGCAAAATGTTCCCATGCAACTATTTTGCATCAAAACTTTTCATACCAGCAGCGATGCAAATTTGCAACAACACTTTTTCAATAAAAGCTTTGAATAGATTTGCGCAGGCAGAGGCCAAAAATTGTGTTCCTATTGACGCAGAGCAGCATCTGGCGTCTGTTTGAGGTAAACTGTTGTGCAGCCTAAACTACTTTAAGCTATTTTAGTTTCCTTTTAGCGAAATGCTCCGAGTGAATTTGCCGCTGGTTAACAGTTACGCAGTGTGTGTGTCTAGGGGGCTTTTATTGTGAAAGGTAAGAACAGAAGGAGTGGACCTGGTCTGCGCCGCCCTTTTGCCAAGGTTGAAAGCAGTAATAAAGTTTGCCATCTTGGTTCGGACTACGGAGCCTCTTTGTTGTTGTAAGCTATAGTGTACGTATTGAATATGTCTGTTCCGCACAACGTGATTGGTTGATGTCTTTATTCGCAGTGTGAATGCTCAGAAAAATCAGCCTTGTTCCGGAAAAAAAAAAAAAATTGGGTCGTTTTTGTCACATGTTATTAACGTTTTATGTGACAGTTGTTGTTGTTGTTCGTCTTTCGGCTGCTCCCGTTAGGGGTCGCCACAGGGGATCATTGATCCACACATTGATTTGGCATAGGTTTTACAGCGGATGCCCTTCCTGGCGCAATACATAAATACAGTATTTCCTCATTCACTTTGTTCTGTGAGTTTCAGACTACAGCTCCCCCTAGTGAGGACGTGCCACTGATACCGCACTTTCTCAGTTCCTCTAGAACAATCTTCAAATGACAAACACTAATCAAATCAAACTAAATCTATAAAACTGCTTTTCTAAAGAATTACATAGCTAATGTTAGATGTGAATCAATCTAAACCTTTAAAGACCCTACACACTTAAAAGGTAACCTTTTTATATTGATACATGTTTACAGGTGGGAGGAAAACTGGAGAACCCAGAGGAAACCCATACGAACACGGAGAGAACATGCAAATTCCACACAGAAAGTGAAAGTACTCATGACAAAAACAGTTTGAAAAACAAATATATGTTGACGTACGAATAAATCATGCAAAAACACTCCCAGTGTATAAAGGCATTTAAGCATATTCACTATAATGTTACTGAGCAATACCGGCTGCATACCTGATGGGAAAGTCCACCACTGTGTCCAGCTTGTCCCTCCAACACCGGTTGTAGGAGAACCGCTTTAGATGAACTACCAGAATGCGAGGCAGCGACCACAAGTCAAACTTTTTTGTGGCCTGTTGGTGTTTCTTACACGTTGGACAATACCTGCATAAAATAGATCGTATTTATATGACAAAGATAAGAAAGGTGGTGATTTGACACTGAACTCAGCTGTAGCTGCGAACCCCTTACCATGGATCGTGTTCTCCGAGAGTCTCCATGGTTGTGAAGAGCTCGATGCATTCTCTCAGAGCCACCGTGGCTTTCTTCTTCTGGGCCTGAAGCATGCTCTCGTGCTTCTCATAAGCCTACACACAGTATTCACATAAATATTAATAGTCTGTTTGTGTATCTTGTCGCAGAATGTTTCTGATGAATATTAACCTACTGACCTCTGCTTCCTGTTCATCGTAACACAGTTTCTTTGACTCGGTGTCCCAGTCGATCGCCACCGTGGAATGTGCTGCAGAGAAGAGAAGTCGGAAGAGGCCGTGTCAACACAAAGAGGCTTTGAAAAACAAAACTAACAATGCAAATGTTGGTTTGAAACATGAGCACTCACGATTAAGTTTGAGGACATTTCCATCGCAGGGCAGCGGGCTGATGTTAGCTGTTCCGTAAGAGTTGACTATGCTGAAAGTGAAGAGCTTGGCTGGCAAAGAGCGCTTATTGGCTGCGTCTCCTTTAGGCCCATTTTCCAAGTCGGACGTCTCCTCTTCCTCCTCTTCGGACTGACCGTTCTCCGGCTCTGGACTCACCTGGTGGTCCATGGCTTCCTCCTCACCTGAACAGACAAACAATGAAATCACATCACTTTGCAGTTTTTTTGCGTGTCTGATGAATGCTTCCTTTAACCTCTTCCACCCCTTGAGGGCACCCTCTGCCAACTTTTACTGTCTTTAAGAAGCTATAGCAGGCTCAAACTAGACAACCTAAGGAATCCATTGGTACCAATGATGTCATTCTAGCGAGGCTAAATAACACTCCGAAATTAGGCTAAATTGTGGCGAGGGAAAACTGTCATGGCCATGTTCAAAGGGGTCCCTTGACCACTGACCTCAAGATATGTGAATGAAAATGGGTTCTCTGGGTACCCACGAGTCTCCCCTTTACAGACATGCCCACTTTATGATAATCACATGCAGTTTGGGGCAAAAAACATGCTGTTTTTTAATGCAGTATAAATGTGTTATTTTCACCTATTCTAAAATGGTGAATTTGAATATTTCTGCATACTGGGGTCACTAAATAGTCTTGGAATTACATAAATTGGGTATGACTGGAAAGCTAAGACTCTTGTGAATTCAATGAGCCCAATTGTATTCATGTGTGATGATATTAGTCCCCATAGTAGCCATTTCATATAGTGAGACTTGTTTTTCTTTGTTTGTTTTTTCAAATCTGACCTCACTGTATAAAATGACCTGTGGTGACCTCTGGGATAATCACAGCCTCATGAAACTTTACAGCCACAAATTATAGACCTAGAGCATTCAGAGGATGGATGGCTGGTAGATGGTAGATTGACAATAAGGGAGTTTCTGAGCAGTTTCCACAACAAAAGTGCTCGCCATCCAATCGCGAAACAGCTTGTCACACAGTGCTAAGCTGCATCTAATATCAATGTTCAGGTTCCCAGCTTTCAGATGATGTACACCACTTCTATGTGACATATGCTGCTGACCTGCTATCTCCCCCTAAAGGCCCCCTGTCCCCCCTAAAAAGACAAAAATGGGTCTATGAAAAAAAAGGGGTGGAGTAGAAAAGGTTAAATGAATTTAAATTTGGTGACGGATATTAGCCGCTTACCATCATATAGCCCATTAGTTTCATTGCAGGTCCCTGAGTGGTTGCTGCCGTTGCTGCCGTTACTGGAGCTGGCACTGCACGAGGCCCCGTCTGACAGGGGGCTGCCACAGCCCCCCAGGCTGGCGTTGAGACTAGACGATGTGGAACATTCAGGAGCCTGGCTGCAGCTGGCAAAGGTTGCCGAGGCTGAGGCCCTGCTTTCACCATTAGGTGAGCTCTGGGATTGTTTTACGTAGCGCCTGCAACAGGAAACACAGGAGATTACTTAACCAGCAAATACACTCACAACTCACTTGATTTTTATAAGCAGTGACTGCACCGTCATGCGGTTTCCTTCCTTGCTATCCACACAGTGGGCCCTTACCCGATCCTCTCTAGGATCTTGTCATAAAGAACGTCTGCTATGAGGTTGTGTCTGGGCACGGTGATGAGTAAAGGCTGGCCAAACAGCATGGTGCTTGTGGAACTTCCGGCATGCTTGGAATGGCGCTCCCTGAAATATACAGGCAGGTTCATCCTCTCGCTGTCCTCTTCCTGTACCTCGTACCTGCAAAGAGAGACAACACAAACACAAACCTAGTATTAAACAGAAAACCACAGTGACTCACTTAAGACGTCTCATCTTCTAGTCAACAACAGGACTTACACAAAGATGTCATCTTTTTCCATGATTTGGTTGAGGCCGTCATCCCGTCTATAGATTTTATGGAACCTATGATTGTAAACGTCAGCCACCACCATCTAGACAGAGAATTACAAAGTCAGCACATACCATTTCCATTTCAACCCAAGACAAGGAATATGTAAAAGCTGGAAATATTAAAAGAAAAAAGTTCTCACATTTTCTGGAGGGAATCCACAGAGTTTGGACAAGGCGCTGCACAGGTCTGTCACTGCACCCAGTTTGGGGACCACCACTCGATACTGTCAGACAAAGAAAGAAAGAAAGAGTCAGTAAACTACTTAGTTAAATGATTTCAAAATCATCAACAGCAAGTACAAAGACAACTCTGTTTATAAAAACTGGAATGCTACTGCTAGTTGGTATTAATTAGCATTAGTTGATTTGTAGTTGTTCCGAGTCTAGAGCTGGTACCCTAGAGCCTCACCTGTGTGGGTCTCGACTGAGGGTCTGATCGCACCAGGAAAACCTCCATAGTGCGGTCCTTCTTCATGGGCAGAGGCAGAGTGAGGTAGCAGAATGGGTCAAAGGTCACAGACACCTTGGAGCACTCTGGGCACACCAAAGTGGATTTGAAGAGGCCGTGGAAAATATCAACTATAATAGAGTCATTGCGCAAGCGGTGGTTCGTCCAGGCTTCCTTTGCAACAATCTGTAATCCACAACCAACAGAGAAAAAGATTTTATTAGATGGCATTTTAAAACCTCAGATAGAACGAGTGCAACTTGATATTGTGAAGTAATTCATTGAAGTATTTGGCTCTTCTGTTCTTATAAAACAGTGTAGATCAAAGCACACAATGAGCAGCCTCAAAAAAAAAAAAACTACGGTATGTCTTGCAGCTCAGTCACTCTCTTTGAAATTTATTCATAAAAGAAAACACAACAAAGCCTGGAGTGCTGCGAATATAAATATTTAAGCAGCATCATATTCCAGCATCAGACTTCAGAGTCTTTAAATGCAGTTTTTAGTTTCCCCCTTTGAGAAATAAAACGCTCTTGATTCCCTCAGTTTTGAAAAGCAGTATCGGTGCATTTCTGTGTATGCACTATACCTCGTCTTGACGGCCCTCTGCATCCCTCAGGGCCAGATAAGGCTTCTTCTTGACGCGGTTCAGATCTTCGTGGAGCCCGTCGAGCAGGAAGGCCAACAGCTCCTGCGAGTCCTGCTGCTGGTAGCCTGAAAACTGGGGGGCAAAACGTCCCACCTGGGTCTGGAAACAAAAATGTAGATTTTATCAACTTTTTGTAAATGGATAATTTTCAATCTGTACACATCCAGTTCAAATTAAGCTGTTTGACACAACTCACTTTGAAGGTACGTGGGGCCACATAGCTGCTGCGGCTCAGCCACATCTGTTTTACTAGATCTGCATAGGCCTCGGCAATCTCGCCCCTCATTCCCAGTGGATTCTCGCGATTAATCTCTGCCTCATACTGGTCATTGAGGAAGTACTCTGTGAGTGAAGATGCATTGCTCAGGCACTGGGAAAAAAAGAGGAATTAAAAGTGGATTATGTGAACATAAAACCCCAAAATGTGGCAACTGACTTTTAGCATTATAGCTAGTTCACACTACATGACTTCAGCCTTCTGACATCATCAGTTATATGTCAGCAATATATAATTTACAGTGTATTTCTTGCGCGTGTTTTTGTGACAAAACGTAGTTTGCAGACCTCATCGGGGATTCCTCCCAGTGAAAGATCTTGTAGTGTGTGTGACCCCCCCGTCGTCGGTTTGAAAACCACAACGACTTCAAGACTCCCGATTACAAGACAGCAAGTCGTATAGTGTGAGCAGTACAGAGAACTGACCACTTTGAAAGTCGTGTAGTGTGAACTAGGCGTCACTTTTTTTTTTTTTTTTACCTGGAGGGCAGAGTTCATGAAGCATGTGTTGCCCAAATTACTGAGACCACACAGGCCAGGCTGCGACTGGGACTCTCTGTAGTTGTAGGAGGAGCTGTATGAATTGTAACCCCCCAATCTGTTGGAAGAGCAGATCCGTTACTGTGGTTATCCTAAAAAGATACTGCTGTGCTGTGATGAAACCACACAAGTTTAAACATGGCATTCAAATACGGTACTTGGATAAAATGTCAGATTGACAAAATACCACTTCAAGAGAACATTTTTCACCGCTTATCATGAGTACCTCTAGGAATTGTCAACAAATGTAATATTGCTGAGGCTATCACCACCACAGTCATGCAAATCCTGAACAGATATATGCTCAAAAACATATGATCACAGGAGCCCTGGGGCGGGCGTTCCCGTAACATGTTATATAACTGATTTGTCTGATGTCTAATTAAATGAGGTCTCTATGACATATGCAAATTCAGTCAAGTTGTTCATCTTTTATTTTGCGTTTGATATAAGATTGTGTTTCTAGCACACACGCACACGCACACGCGCACGCGCACACGCACACGCACACGCACACACACACACACACACACACACACACACTTAGACAGCAGTTAAAACGGATTGTAAATATTACTGCTACTTTAAGTGTCAAACCGCCTCCTGAGGTGGTTAGGACTATCAAAAGAACATGAAAGCCTTTTGAATAAAGTGCAGCTATTTCACCTAGTCAGCACTGAATGCAGATGTCATTACTGCAGTTCCATCTTATTTTTTCCCTTTTGAACTTAATGCCCTGTCCCTGAATACACCGGTAGTGTGACAAACCGTACGCTGAGCTTAAATGTGAGCTCAAATCTTTTTCTTTCTCTGTATGCTGTATTATTTGTACTAATTTGGCAATGATGTTTCTTTGTAGAGTGAGCTGGAGCAATATAATCTACACCGAGATGCCAGTTTCCAATACAGGCAGCCCTGCAATAAATCCTACCTTTGCGAACTACGTTATATTGTGTTTTTGTTGACATAAATAGGGGTGGACAAAATATTATAAACACACCTTCAATGTAATGCAATCAGTCTACACTCTCCAAAATGGAGTGGAGTTGAATGAACTTTAAAAGGCATTTGATGCAGCTACTTGTAGCAAATAAACTGGTAACACTGTGTATCTCCTTATCTAATTAAACTGCATTTTTCCATGCAATTTCCCAAAACAGTTAATCAACTCTTCAGTAATCCTACTAAGCTCTAGGGTAGCAGTGAACTTCAGAAAGAGCAAATGCAAGCACCTTAAGGCCATAATGCTTTTTTTCCAGCAAGCAAAGGAAGCACTATAATGGACCCTTGCTGCCACAGTACAGTTACAGTGATCTCTTTCATTACATGTTCCTCACCATGCAATGTGATTAAAACTATGCTGATACAGCACAGTAATGCATATATGTATTTGATTCAAATGGGTGTTTGATAACATGCACTGCTTTTCTAGGTGACACACAGCAAACAAAACACCCGATACAAAACAAATTTACAATGGAAAAAACTGCCGAACATTAAAACAATGACAAGCAGAAGTACTACAAGATACTGATATTCTGGGCTGAGGAAATGCACTCATTCAGCGGTGTGTAGCAGAAAATTAATTATCCGTTCTTTCTTTTGTTCTTTCAACAAAAACCTCATGCTCTGATGAAGGTCTGTAGGGACTGAACCGTGAGACTGTACTGATTCAAAAAATGTCATAAATGCTGGAGTGGCGTGCTAGAATCTCCTTTTAATCTCCTCTACAATACACCGGCGTGTGAAATATTGGATGTGAAAGTTCCATCATAACATACAATTGCGTTTTTGGAGATGTAACAACTGAAAACCACAGCAGCTGAGGAAGTAACTGGTACACAAGTACATTACGTTAGGCTAACTGCTAGTTGTTATGCGTTTGTTCCAAACCCATGTGATCATAACTGAGAAGTGCCACATGAAGCACACAGTAAATGCACAGGAGAGGTAACTGTCCTGTGACAATACTCTGTGCACAGGGGGAAACAGTGAAGAGGGGATAAATGAGAAAAGAGCTCTTGCCTGTTGCCGGAGGAGGTGCTGTTGTTTAGTGTGTAGCCAGGGCTACAGCTGCTGTCTCCGTTGGTTACTGTTGAAGAGATACTAGCGGTTGAATTGGAGGAGAGTTTTGGGGAGGTAGTGAAATTCCTGGATGGGGTTGTACTAGATCTGGAGAGCAAGAGCAAAACCATGTTTTAGAGGAGCATATTTATAAAACAAATGACCGACCTACTTTCAATAGGAATATAGGAAACAATTTATCCCCTTTTAGGCTTTTACTGAATGACAAAAAAACAATATATTTGCTTACTTGGGATGGGAAGCTTGTCTGGGCCACGTGCCATCCTCATTCTTCCGCTCTATCACAAGCACCTGTGGGGGAAACCAGCTGAATGAGAGCCAGGCCGGCACAACTGACCTTCATGTAAGAGCTATCATGTCTCAGGCTCGAATTTAATACTAACAGTTAAACGTGTGCCAAGTTCTGCCAGGCTTTAACAGCTGTAGGTAGGTCTGTCAACTGCACTTATTAGACTGTTTTTGACCTTTAGTTTACAGTTTTGGGACAATAGCTGCTGTGATAAATTGAAACTTTGTCTCAACTCGTGACTATAAAGTAAATGAGTATAGGAGCAATAGCATGAACACCTGTGCAGTTTAATGTACTTCAAGTAAATGGTATTGAATTGTAAAACTTCATTTTCAAAGATATTTTTGAGGGGAAGATCACAGAGGTATTAGCTCAACTCTACAGTGACATTTGAGGCAGTAGTTTGTGGTGTTGTTAAATTGGATTGTGTTATGTGGTGAGATGTCATTCTCTTTCCTCCACCCAGTCCAGCCTCCATTTATGTAAAGGGAATACCAAATACTAGTAATACCTTACATTACCGTTCAACACTATCACAAACTACAGCATCAAAAAATCCCATACAACTGAGCCGTAATCTGACCTCTCTGACAAAACAAGACTTACACATTATTCCCTTAACAATATACATCTTACTGCAGGGCTAATGTATTGTATTGCAATAGAGAGTTCCTGTTATTCTGTACAATGCCTGTAAATGAATTATGTATGCACAGTGAGTACCAGTGTGTTACTGGGCCGTGGTGTTCTTCAAAAGAAATGAGGAACAGAGTCTATCAGTGATCTGAAGGTTATTTGAATAACACAGCTCTACGTTTACCTGCCCCTGGAAGAGACCAGCATCCTGTACAGTGCTGTCTGGCTTGTTCAGCTGCTCGTAGGTGTTGCTCATGTATTTGTTCCAGAGTCGCGTCTCCTTCTCCGACGGGATACTGAACAGCGTCCTCATCTCCTTCTCTATAGTATCTGCAAAGAGGGGATTTGCAAGGCTTGCTTATTATCTTTCCTGCTTATTTATTTTACAAAAAAAAAACATTTATTGACTGACAATGTCTGATATTTCCGGTGTGTAGGTAGCAATCTAAGTCGAATCCATTACTCATGTAGAGCCTCACCTATAGTATCAGCTTTACTGAAATGACGTGTGACAACATTGTCCATGTTGTCGTTCTCACACAAGTTCAGCTCCAGCAAATAGACCTCCACCTTACAGTGCTTGACAAACATGCCATGTTCAACAACCTGGAGAAGAAAGAAGACATTTAGGAGCCCAATCCACAAGTGAATGGTTAAAAAAAAAAAAAAAAAATGTTTATATTGGCATTACCTTCCTGACGATGGGTCTCTGGCCTTCAAGGCAGCTGTACCAGCTGACAAGCTTATTCCATGCCTCAGTGGGTACAAGGACATAGTCCAGCTCATCTATAAGGTGCTCTTTCAGGGCCTGAGTCTCCTGGTCTTTAAGGAGACAAAAACAAGATGTTGACTACAGGCTGAAAAACAGCTCTTTTAATCTCTACGTGAAATTTGTGCTGTTCTCCAGAGCAAGCAAATCAAAGCCAGATGCTTGTTTAAATATGAAAGTTTTACCTGAGAACAGCCCGGAGTTATCAATTGGTCCTGGATAGAGGCTACGTTCTCCAACATTGTACATGTCCCAGCTGTCAAATCCGACATACTTCTTCCATTGTTTGAACCACCGGCTGTCTATTAGATACCTAAAACAAATGAATTGGTGACAGTTAATGACAAACATATCACACTGTGAAAGGCACTTGATTGTGTTTATGATATAGAGCAGGGACAGAAAAGAGTCGAGAGATGAAACAATACATGGGGTTTGGAGAGACATTGTATTTATGCCAACACGGTACATTATGTAACACCAAACTGCCTTGGCATTTGCAGATATAGTAACAGCAAGGTAGTTTGACTTAATCTCTTCCTAAGAGAATCTCCTTTAGTTAATAGGCTTGTTAGCAAGCATTCACATAGTAAGACATTGGGGTCATTGGACTCTTGTTTTGTTCGACCACGGTCGGAATTAATTCAGCAGCTTCAAATGAGAAGGTGTCTCAGTCAAAGTAAGGATCTTTACGATCTTTACCCTTTAACCTGTGGTTAATGTCCTCAAACTATGCAACAGTATTAACGTCCTTTGTAGAAAATCATATCAGCTTGAATACCATGGGATAGTAGTTCATTTTTTATTACAGTATCATGAAACACTAACTGACTGATTTCAACAACTACATGATAGCTCAGTAGCTGACAAGTCATAATAAATGTGACAAGTCCTTCACTTAGTGCCCATTTCTGTAGAAGGCAATAGAAAGTCTTGCTTATCTGACATTTTACCAGTTATAAAATTTAATTGCTGCAGTGAAGCCTCTTTAAATACATCTAGCTGCATTATGCCTTGGCCTGGATTGTTTTTATATGATCTGAAACAATGTAAGCTAAACACAGGAAGCTGGCCACTTAAGAAACCTATGAGAGAACCTTATTACAGTATCATGAAACACTAATTAGGCAATAACTGACTGATTTCAACAACTATATGATAGCTCGGTAGCTGACAAGTCATAATAAATGTGACAAGTCCTTCCCTTAGTGCCCATTTCTGTAGAAGGCAATAGAAATGATTGCTAATCTGACATTTAACCAGTTATTAAATTGAATTGCTGTAGTGAAGCCTCTTTATATATAAATATATATATACACCTAGCTGCATTATGCCCAGGCCTTGATTGTTTTATATACTGTATGATCTGAAACAATGTGAGCTAAACACAGGAAGCTGGCCACTTAAGAAACCTATGAGACAACTTCTTACTTCAGACAACTTTTTAATTACAGTATCATGAAACACTATTTAGGCAATAACTGTTTAGGCAATAACTGACTGATCACCAACTACATGAACATGATAAGCTCAGTAGCTAGTAGCTGACAAGTCATAATAAATGGGACAAGTCCTTCCCTTAGAAGGCAATAGAAAGTGTTGCTTATCTCACATTTAACCAGTTATTAAATTGAATTGCTGCAGTGAAGCCTCTTTAATATACACCTAGCTGCATTATGGCCCAGGCCTTGATTATTTTATATGATCTGAAACAATGTTAGCTAACACAGGAAGCTGGCCACTTAAGAAACCTATGAGACAACTTTTTATTTACAGTATCATAAAACACTATTTAGGCAATAACTGACTGATTTCAACAACTATATGAACCTGATAGCTCAGTAGCTGACAAGTCATAATAAATGGGACAAGTCCTTCCCTTAGAAGGCAATAGAAAGTCTTGCTTATCTCACATTTAACCAGTTATTAAATTGAATTGCTGCAGTGAAGCCTCTTTAAATACAACCTAGCTGCATTATGGCCCAGGCCTGGATTATTCTTTTATATGATCTGAAACAATGTTAGCCAAACACAGGAAGCTGGCCACTTAAGAGAAACCTATGAGACAACTTCCAACTGTGACATGTCACTACAAGCAGGTTAACAACATCATTGCACAATATATTCCCTGTCAACAACAGGCCCATTTCCTGATCCTGATCACTACTTTAACTAAGCAACGAGCCGGTCTGACTGGCAGGAGAAGAACAGCACCATCTGAATCCAGCAGGGCCTGTTCAATACCAGCCACCAACACCACCAACACCACTAACACCACTAACACCAGTCAGTTAACTTGTCACACAAACGAGCCAGTTAGCTTTACTATGCTAGTTTGGTTGTTTACCACCAACGTTAATAGCTGTTACTACTACAGGCTACCACATACATTGTAAAAGTCGAGGCAGGCTAGCAGCTAACGTGCTAACTTGTTATAGCACAGCAGCTTTCGATATCAGCCTCACAACCATTGAATGCCGTTAGCATGCTAGCTTTAGCATGCTAGCATTTCCTGTTTCTCAGTTAGCTTAGCTTAGCTTAGCTTAGATAACGGTAGCTAACTGAAATCACCCAGGCAACAACCCGTCCTTACCACTCGTCGCCCTTCCTCAGAGTTGTTTTTAAAAGTGACCCAATGGTCTGTTTCTGATTCTCGGTTGAAGGGGTCGGCATTTGTGCGGCTGCCGGCTCCGAGTCGGAGTCTGCCGCCGCTGCCGCCGCCGCTCCGCCCGGCTCGGGTCCGCCTCCCTCGGCCATCATGCAGCGAGTGTGTGCCGGTATATCGGGAACGCGCAGGATGAGGGTGAAGAGAAGAGGCGCTCTAGTTGGAGCGAGCTTCAGAGCTTCAGAGCTTCAGACTCAGAGCTGCTGCTGCTCAGTGGTCATGTACTGATACACTGCAGGGATTACAGTATCCAGAGGAATCACCTTTCACAGTCACTAAGGAAGGCAAAACATCAGGACTTTTCATTATCAGGTTTATTGGGAATACAGCAGATAACATATATACTGTGAAATTATTCAGTTTTTAAGAGACACTGATTTTTTTTCTTTATTCTTATTATGTTTGTGAAAATAAGAAACCCCAATGAAAATATTAGTGAAAAAAAAACACCAATAATTGTGGAGTGGTATAAACTTATATCAGAATCAGAATCAGAATCAGAATTGTGTTTATTGCCAGGTGTAAGAGATTTACACTAGGAATTTGCTTTGGTTATGTTGGTGCAAATCAAACAGTATAATAACAAAAGAATAGATACAAACGTTAGAATAAAATAAGAATAAAAGAAAATTTGAAATTCTACTAATATACAATATACAAAATAAGCAATAAACAAAAATAAACATGATATAAACAGATAGTGCAAATATTGCCGGAGTGCAAACAAAACAATCAGGTTATTTGAGCTAATATGAATGGAATATCTAACATACAGATTTAAATGTAAAATGAGTGATTTCTTTAAGACTTAGACATCCTTTTTTAAAAATGCTGGTGAAAAACTTACAAATATTGTACTAAAGGGTCTGATAGATTGCAATATTGAAAATTCGCTAAGTGCCATTTTTGGGTCGTAAGGCGACTTATTTATTTTATTTTGTTTTGCTTTCTTACTTTTCTTAAAATGTTTTGTTGTTGCATCAGTGTCGATTACGATAAACTGTAACGGACTGAGCGCCTCCTTATCCTTATACATATACATACATAGATGCTTTGATATTTTCAACTACACATGTGATTGTGTACAATCTCTTTGAGTATATTATGTGCTATGTATACTGTGTGTTAGGGATCTAAATCTGGTGTTTAGTTATTGTGGCCACTGTGTGTTGATTTATTGTTGGTTTTGTCAGTGTTTGTGTTTAAAAACATAATAAAAGTATTGTTGAAAAAAAAAGAGACACTTATTTAGTTAAACGAATCTAGAGTTTTCATAATTATTATTATTATTATTATTATTTATTTATTTTATATATTATATATATATTATTATTATTATTTTATTTTTTTATTTTGTTTCTGCACAATCTCCTGTTCCACACTCCAGTCCAGATGGTGGCAGTAATGCACCTCTTAGATGGCTTGCCAACTGCCAATAAACACCAAAGAATAATAAGAAGAAGTTGCTCAGTGCTCATGAGAAGGAAATGTTCTTCCTCTACGGTCAGTGCACAACCGGGGAGGAGAGAGCTGCTGCAGTACTCCAGTAGAGTGACTGCTGCTCGGTCATCGCCATCAGCATAGTCAGTCACCAGGATAGTTAGATGGAAGAGTGTCCAGCAGTGTATGAAAATGGCTACTTAAAGGTCCCATATTATAAAAAAGTGAGATTTTCATGTTTTTTTTATTATAAAGCAGGCTTATGTCCTATATAAATACTGTGAAAGTGTGATTCAGAGGGATTTCTTCATTTGCCATAAACTAATGCATGATCAACAGTCTTGTAAATGACAATGTAAAATACACTCTTTTGCATTCAAAATGTTACTTAGAAAGAAGTTCATTAGAGCTGGGCAATATATCGATGTCATCGATATCGTGATATGAGACTACTAGATATCATTTCAGATTTCGGATATCATAATATGGCAAAAGTAAGTGTTGTCTTTTCCCGGTTTTAAAGGTCCCATATTACAAAAAAAAGTGTGATTTTCATGTTTTGTTTTTTTTTTTATTATAAAGCAGGCTTAGGTCCTATATAAATACTGTGAAAGTATCGAAACACTCAATCCACAGGGAAATACACACAGCCCGTATTCAGAAACTCTGCATTTGAAAGAAGCTGTCAGGATTTCTGCCCAATCGTGATGTCACGAATATACAATATTTAAACCCTTGATACAATTTTAAACATAAACATTCTAAATGTGTCCCAGTTTATTCCTGGTTGCAGTGTAAGTTAATATCATCAGCTGACAGGAAGTACACATGGACCCAAGCTGTTGCCTAGCAATTCTGTTGCAATTCCGTCAAAATGCGCTAAAATGGAGCGTTTCAGACAGAGGGGTAAATACAGGCATATTCAGGCTGACAGTATGAGGAAAATAAAGGCTTTTTTGAACATTACAGCATGTAAACATGTTCTAGTAGAAACACAAAATACAAGTATGAACCTGAAAATTAGCATAATATGAGACCTTTAACAAAGATATCCGTGTATTAGTATAACCTCATAGCGCCTTCTGGGGGCATCAACAAACCTCAGCACTGACTTCACCTTTGAAAACTGAGCCTGATTTGCATGTTAATTGTATTTTTTTTTTTAAATGTGTTCGGGTGCATTGCAACAATTTATATTTCTGTATGACACAGATTAAAGGTAATAATTATAGTTAGAATAATTATAAATAATAATTATAGTTAGACAAATTTAGGAAAATGTAATTAGAGTATTTGTATGGCTCAATAAGGAAGCTGGTTAATAATTAATAATTGACTCATGGAGAAGGGGTGGGATTAAAGAAGTTTATACTTCTTCTCACTCCTTTTCGAATATGTAAATCAAGGCATCAAGTGTTTGACAATTTATTTTTCTTACGCTTTTCATTGTATGTAAATACTATTTGTTTCTGACTGTCCACTTGTTGGTATAATCATTCTTTTTCTTTATTTTTTTTTGTATTATACATGTTCGAAATAAATTTTGAAATGAAATGAAATGAATGAATGAACAAGGAAAACCGGGTATTTTGTCAAAACAGGCTTTATGCTGTACAAAACACAGAGGAGTTACATTACAAAATAAACCATCTACAAAACACAACATTTCAGTCACACAAACATTCTCTGCCAACAGATCATCAGTTCTGAGTCTAACTTTAGGCAGCTGACACAGAACAGCTGATCTATCTATGATCTAACATAGGAGTCGTGTTATAAGTATAATTAAATAAACATCATTCACACCTGTAAAATGGTATTGTGTCCTATTGTTTAAACATGATGATACATATGAAAACTGAGACAGCTATAGTCTAGCTGTGCATGACATAAGAAAAAAATAAGCACTAGGTAGTTCACATTCTATTACCTAATGGCATGATGGCATACAATTTACAAGCTAATAATAATAATAATAATAATGCATTCCGATAAGCAAGAAGCCACTTAATTTCTCCCAAACATCTCGAAAGAGATGAGACAGCAGCAGAACCAGTGTATTGTTAAGTCATTTCAGATATTCTATAGATGGGAATGGAAAGGTAATAATACATGTGAAAAGACGAGGACCGCAAATAAGTGAATGTAAACTTTGCATAACATGAAGGGATTTGTCCCATCTCTGTGGCTTTCACCAAAAAACAAATCCCTGCAATGATCAAAATTCAACTTGAAGGCTCCAAGCAGAAGTGACCAGGACCGTCAGAAGATACCGCTCGGCAGCTCCTTGCTAAACAGGCCGTCAAAGTCCAGCTCTCTGCTCATCAGATCCTCCTCTACGCTCTCCAGCGCCCACGTATGGTCCGTCAGTTCCAGTGCCTCCCACTCGGCCTGAAATCAAGGACAGATGTCACATGAAGAACTGAGCGATGCCCAACCACATTCATTAATTATGCTGAATCTACAGTGTATGTACCTTGAAAGCTTTGTTTGTATCTGCAGGCATGGCCATGGCAGCACCACTCATCTGCTCCTGCATGATCCTCGACTGATCTGCACCTGTGGGGATCACATCGCATAGCCGAAACAATCATCATCTGGGAACGAAAAAAAAGTAATTATCTGAACGCAAAGCTGTTTCAGCATAGGTAGGGCATTACAGAATAAATCGGCTTTACTCATAAGGTTGAATTGATTTGTAAATATCACTGGCCAGGATGCATCTGTAGCTAAAACTTCAAATGAAAAAAGTCTCAAATTGTGTGTATATATAAACGTGTTATCGCAAAATAATTTTAACGCCACTAATTTCTTTAACGCATTAATGCAATCGATCATTCTGAGGTTGTAGCGGGTTCAGTTTTAAAGCTAGAGTGAAGATACTGGCAAGGAGGCTAAATAATGCTATGAAGTTACGCTAAATTTTGGCGGGGAAAAACTGTCATGGCCATTTTCAAAGGGGTCCCTTGACCTCTGACCTCAAGATACGTGAATGAAAATGGGTTCTATGGGTACCCACGAGTCTCCCCTTTACAGATATGCCCACTTTATGATAATCACATGCAATTTTGGGCAAGTCATAGTCAAGTCAGCACACTGACACACTGACAGCTGTTACTGTTGAACATACAGAGAATCAGCATAAGTAGAATAAACATTTTCACGTCATCATCAAACAATCTGACGCAACAAAACATTGATAATGATCTTAAAATTAGCTACAATTACCATTATCTTGGCCTAGAATTAAAGAGTACATGCTTCGTAGTCCAAACACGTTCAGGAAATACCATGACGCCGAGCTCACCCTGGATCCACACACAAACAGACACAACAAAATGACATGGAGATTAATAATACGCAACAACTAATACAGTACATCGCTACAGATCTTGTTTTACTAGTTTACCAGGAGGCGTCCAGCGACAGCAGCTCTATTCCTTGCTGCAGCATGGGCTTGAAGCGCAGAGTGAGAGGGAAGGGAACCTTAGCTGTGTGAAACAAGAGTACAGAAAGAACTCAATGTAGGATTTCCATATAAAACAATATTTTATCTGGTAGAAAAACACATTCAAAGTTATTTTTTTCTGCATGTCACAGTCTGCACCACGAGGTGCAGGATCTGTGAGAGAGAGTGAGATCATTACTTGTTACAAATCCTGAAAAGGTCCAGTTGATCCAGCCTCCGATAAGGATCATGGGAAGCACGTTGGTGACATTTCCTTTCATCATGTCTGTCAGCATGCTGGGATCTGTGAAAAGATACAGTGTGTAACAAAACACACTCAATGAAGGTCTTGCCTAGGATCTTTTTTATATATATATATATATAGTTGGTAACAACTATGCACTGACTTTGCTACTATATAAAAATGCAAATGTGTCACATTAACAGTAATTTTTTGGTAAATACAGATGCAAAACACCCGAGAGCTTAATTGTTATAATGACACAGACAGAATATGGAGCGATATGTAGTGCTGACAGCTAGCATTTAAAATGAGTGCTGCAGTCCAAATTCAAAACATTGAAGCCGTGGCCCGTCCGCTCCTCAAGTCTGAATGATAGCTGTTAGCGTTTCTTAGCATCATGGTGTTATCCTCTGGCCAGCAGTAGTTGGAATCACTTCACCGGCTGTGTGTCTCAAATACTGGCTGCCTTGATAACCCAGCTGCACACGGACCACAGAGAGGTGTGCCGAGACTTTTCAGCTCAGGTAGAATCTAATGTTATGTTATCTCTGTTGATTCAGTTCATTTGCTTGTTTCCGTGGCAGCAGAAGGCTGTGTTTGAATGGCAATTTGTTTCATATTTAGCAACAGGGTGTGGACATAGGCAGTGGACGGGATCACACCTGACCAAAACAAAAACAAGACTCTATGGACTGGAATTGAAATTTTAAAGGAGAACATAAGGGTTGTAGCGTTGTTGTCAGAGAATTTAGCATATTTCCTTAATCTCTGGTGACATATCATGTTCATTCTACTATTTAATACAGTAAATGTATTACATATTGGTCCTTTAAATGGATTACCTGTCATTGGAGAGGGTGGAACAACCTTTCTTTTGGTCTTCTTGAAAAAGCCATCTTCTTGATTATTGAAGTAGAACTTCCTCATCAGAAAAGACTGAAACAAAGAGAGATTTTCAGTGACGTTGTCCTACACACTGTAGTTGTGACAAATACATGCAAAAGACCAGTGGTTTTGATGAGTATATGTAAAACTTGTACATGAGCTGGCATTATGAAATCCCCCTACCTGTTTGGGAATGTATTTTCCATTTTCTCTGAGGATTCTGCTCCGAATAAGAACCTGGCTGGATTTGGAGATGAGACAAACATATATTAAATGACATGAATTTCAAGTGTTCAAAAAATATGATCCACCTTAACAGTTGAAAATTACGTACCTGTCAGAAACCTGTTCTAACGTCAACTTCTTGTCACTTTGAAGAAGAATGGATACATAATGGCGAATCACCCCGACCAGAAAGGTGATGAAGACAATGGGTAACACCACCCAGAGTCGGATATTGGAGTCCAGCAGTAGCTCCGGCTCAGCCATCCAGCCTGGTGGTAGCTTAACTGAAGAACCAAACACACAACAGAGCGAGAAACATTGTTAGTACATAGTAGTGACGTGTTGATCGCTACTATGTGAACGATGAGAGCCGGCACCGTCCGAGAGCAGTTTTTTTTTTTTTTCTTCACTTAATTCAAGGCAGAATGATAGGACGATCTTCTCCGCGCGGTCTACAGGTACAGAGCAGGAGGGAGAGAAAGAAGGAGAGGAGTGTGGTGCGCAAATAGCAGACAAGATGAGTGACAGTCGGAAACGAAGCAGCATGTAAAATTATGGTATTCTGGAAATTATAAGGTTTAGTATAATTATATTGAATAATTTAGATAGATAGATAGATAGATAGATAGATAGATAGACAGACAGACAGACAGACAGACAGACAGACAGACAGACAGATAGATAGATAGATAGTAACTTTATTGATCCCGAGGGAAATTCAAGTTTCCAGCATCACAGCTCCATAGTGCAAAACATGTTAGTAAAAAGGCAGTAAAAAAGTTAGTAGTGCAAAGTACAAAAAAATATACCGGATATAAAAATACAAGGAGATGAAGAAAACTTTTAAATCTGAATATAGTGCAGGATAACAGCTGTGATACAGGACTATTAAAAAAGTGAATATAGTGCAGAAGAGACTGTTAAAAATGAGTATAGTGCAGGGTAACTCCAGTGGCTTAGTCTATGAAAGTACACTGTGTGCATTATTATCTGTCCTGCAGACCGTCCTCCTTTGTCCCCCCCCTCTCTAGAGAGGTGTTGTACAGTTTGATGGCTTGTGGGACAAAGGATTTCTTGAGACTGTCTGTGGAGCTAAGTGATATATGTGCACATATACTAATCATAGGTCAAAACAGCCTTAAATTTGGCTGAATTATAAAAAGGCAGAAGTGGTAAAAATGAAGAGCCGTTTGGGGGCCGAAAGAGACAGCTCTTCTTGGTGAGCTGAGCCAAATGATCTGGCTCGCTAGTATTAGGGCCACATTGAGTTAAAAAATAAAATCTGAGATTTCGAGAAAAAAGTCTGAATATTCTAAAGTAGTAATTTTACGTGTTGTTTTTTTCTTTTTTTCTCATAAAGTTATGACTTTATTCTCGTAATATTACGACTTTTTTCTCGTAATATTTTTACTTTTATTCTCGTAATATTACGACTTTTTTCTCGTAATATTATCACTTTTACTCTTGTAATATTACGACTTTATTCTCGTAATATTATCACTTTGATTCTCGTAATATTACGACTTTATTCTCGTAATATTATTACTTTTTTTCTCTTAATATTACGACTTTTTTCTCGTAATATTATGTCTTTATTCTCGTAATATTACGACTTTTATTCTCGTAATATTACGACTTTTATTCTCGTAATATTATGTCTTTATTCTCGTAATATTACGTCTTTATTCTCGTAATATTACGACTTTATTCTCATAATATTACGACTTTATTCTCGTAATATTATTACTTTATTCTCGTAATATTATGTCTTTATTCTTGTAATATTACGATTTTTATTCTCGTAATATTACGACTTTATTATCGTAATATTATTACTTTATTCTCGTAATATTACGACTTTTATACTCGTAATATTATTACTTTTATTCTCGTAATATTATGACTTTATTCTCGTAATAATACGTCTTTATTCTCGTAATATTACGACTTTTATTCTCGTAATATTATTACTTTTTTTCTCTTAATATTATGACTTTATTCTGTAAATCTCAGATGTTTTTCCCTCAATGTGGCCCTAATACTCAGTAGTACATTGTCTCTTTGGCCCTCACTGCATTAGATTTATATACTATATAGACTATAAACTATGTTACCTTCATCACAATGATCAAATGTTTTGCGGCTCCAGACAGATTTTTTTGTTGTTGTTTTGCCTAAAATGTCTCTTTCGATAGTAAAGGTTGCTGACCCCTGCTCTAAACAACGTGAAGCCTCAACAATAAAGCGTTAATCTGCTAAATGACTGAGAATATGGAGCTACGACCAAGCCTGGACACCACAGAGGAAGAAGAGCTGTCAGCTCATTCAGCTAGCTAGCAGCGTCATCACGTTATAACGTTATAATAGCTATCAAGCTAACGAGCCAAACTACCTCATTAAGGCTACACGTCTTCACACAGTTAGAAAACGATCTGTTCTTTAATAAAACAGCAGCTTTAGTGTATGAAACTGTCACAGATTAACACACAGTGGACGCTAGAGGCTGGCTAGTGTTACCGTTAGCCTGCTGCTACCTTGTTGGTGCTGCTCGGAGCTGCAGAGTCCTCTTAGCTCAGCTCAGCTCAGCGGAGACCTCTTCCAGTGGTTTATTCTCGGCTGTTAGAGAGACGTATGCTATGTTGAGGTAGTTCAATAGATTAAACAGTATTTAGTTAACAGTTCGCATCCCCTGCCGCGGCCATCGTGTTGTGGTGACTGTGGATCTCTGGATGAGAGCAGATTTTCCCAGATTTCTGCTTCTGCAGCTCATCCCGCATCCCAGCTGGACTGCAGCGCCACCCCGAGGTGATGGGGAGAAGTGACCCACCATGGGGAGAAGAAATATAGGCCTACTCTGCTACAAGTTAAAGGGACTGTTTGTAACTTTTTAAGAGTATAAATGTAGCGGGTCGCCACACAAGCGCGCTAGCATATGCGCGTTCGCGTGTGGCCGCTGCCTCTGCTCCTCTGCCTGCCTTCTCTCAGACAGCGAGCACGTTCTTGCTCAGCTCGCTCCACCTCTAGACGTGAACACGCGCTCACTCCACACTGCAGAAGAGTTAGTTTAGCTCTGAGAATATCTAGTGAATGTACAGTGGATGTTTGTGCAGAAATAAATGCTGCAGCTCCTCCAGACCAACAGAGGTTTCCCATGTCTTGTGAAGTGACGGAGCTCCTCAGCGAGTAACGTTATCATCTTGTTACCTACTGGGTGCCGGTGTCTCCCTGCTCTCTCCGGCTGCGGGCGGAGAGAGGACATGCTGCAGAGCCCCGCTGCATCAGCCTGCTACATCATTTCCCACGTGTGCAATTTTGTTAATAGTCTGTTTATTGTCAATACTGTATATACTGCTCCTATTTTTATTCTTCATTATATTTAAATGGTTCATATTTTGTTTCACTTTGTTTAGCTCTTTTTTTTTTTACTGTGTTAGCTGATGCATCTTGTTTTTTGCACTATCCCCTTTGCTGCTGTACACTGCAAATTTCCCCACTGTGGGACTAATAAAGGAATATCTTATCTCTTATCTTATCTGTAATATTTATATTTTTAAGTACAGTAGATGTTTTGGTAAATACAGAGAGTCATTTAGTATACAGGGAGCATTAATAGGCAAGGCAAGGCAAGGCAAGGCAAGGCAAGTGTATTTATATAGCACATTTCATACACAAAGGCAATTCAAAGTGCTTTACATATATACAAGCAAGATAAAAGAGCACAAAGTGCATAAGATAAAAATAATAAAAGAATATAAAAGTACAAGTTAAAAGAAAATAATTAAAAGGATAATAAAAACAATCAAAAGACAGTAATATTGGCTGGTTTGTTCACTGTGTCCTCCAGACCAACCAGTAGGTGGCGGTAATGCGCTGCGTGTTGTGTGTTTGCTACCAGTTATAAAACCAGAGAAGAAGACTCTTCTGCTGACCGGAAAATAAAATAAAATAATAAACTTCTCCACGGAGACTGTCAGATGCTGCAGTCTGTGTCATTAACACGGTATGTAACACGGGTTTGTAGTTCTTGTTTAACAGACTAACGTAAGCTCAGTTGTTTAACGCTCCGCTGTCAGACGGTATCAGCCGTTAGAGATAACGTCCATCGCACTGAGCTCGACTGGCCTGGTTGCTAACGTTACCGTGTTAGCACTAAGGCCAGCTGGTTTCAGCAGGTTGATGCTGCTGGGAGACAATTTACTGTCTGATCTGAGAGTTAAACCACCAGTACACCAGTTTACCTTCTAGCTAAACTTCACCTCCATCTGGAATATTATATATATTATAAATGTTTTATTTCAGTCGTTTTAAATCATGTCTTTAGTATCCCTGACTTGTCTTGATGTGTGACCTCAGCCAGCATCCATAGCCTGTGTATGTAATTGAATTTAACAATAATATAGAAATTTAAGCCTTTTCCAGTAACACATGCATTGCAAAAGTGTGTTTTTTT